>OMOV01115046.1:0-13780 GCA_900312565.1 Beryx splendens
TAAGGGTGTGTTGGAGTGTACTTATGAGCTCCTACATGAACAGGTAAAATTAATTATGTAAACCAAAACGACTCAAACTAAGCTAGGGGTGTAGAACATGCCATATGCAATTTTTTAATGTGTTTTTTTGGTTGATATAATCTTATCCTCTCTATCCAGAGTTCTACACACAGACACGGTTCAGCTCCTTGTCCTAGACTGGACTGTGTAGCTTTTATGTAAACATCAATTTTCCATGTAAACAGGTAGGATGTGAAGGACATAAATCGTCCTCCTTCGTCCCTCCCCTCCCTCCTCTCCCTGCCTGTTCTCTGTCTCTGACCTCGCATCCTGTCTTTTTTCTCTCGCTCTTGACAGGACTCCGTGACAGCTCTCCCACAGCATATCTGCAAAGCTTCATGTGCAACACATAGAAACGTTTAGACTCTCCCGTCTCCTAAGGCTGTCAGCTCAATGGGAGAGCAACATCATGAGGCGGCGAGACCTTTTATAAGCCGTGCACCGGAGCGCCTTCACAGCTCAGGAGCCTCTGCAGGTGTGAATTCAAGTACAAGTCATAAAAGTCTCTTGCAGTTGCTCTGTAGGCTTTCAGATACGCCTACGTTGCATTACATGCGTCAAAATCCGCCCACACATCCTTTGCGCCGATGTTTTGTGTCAGACTTATCACACAGGCCTTTATGCTATGACAACACAGCCTGCCTATTAAACTCCAAATGAAAATACATTCAACACCTACATGAAAACACAGCATATCAAGCCCGCAAATTTTGTTCAAAATATCGGTAATTTTTCTTCATATCTGAATTTTTAGCATATCAACAGATACCTTGCATATGTTTTTATATCTTCGAACTGTGTTATGTTTGTTAGCAAACGCTAAGAGAATGTAAATGCTGATGTTTGGGGTGGAGGGTTAACCTTTTTTAAATTGGAGCTCCAATTTAACAGACCCACAAAACTCTCGAAGATGAAGTTGAAAATACCACATCATAGTTTTTCTAAGAGTTTTCAAGTTGCAGCTCTGTGTAAAAATCGCTTGGGACTGGAACTTTGTGCTTAATTAAATAAAATAAAAAATCTTGGAGTATTCATCCACTTTTAAGTCATCAACCCTGTGGGCAACCAACCCCACTGGAAACTACCACTTAAACTTCACTGTGCTCTCCAAAAGCAAAAGAGAACCTGGCACAGTGTTTCACATTACACAATAACGCTGGCCTACATTTCACTGTCTGGATATCTTGTCTTCTCTATACTGGATTAAATATCCAGTTTATCATTCTATATGTTTTGGATATAGCACACAGAGGGCATATAGAACATGCAGGCATGGGCAAACGCCAACCAACATCCATCCCCTGTAATGCCTGAAGACATGCTCCGGATAAACCTCTAACCTCTGCTCGCAGTGACGGGCAGCAGCACTTTGACCAAATTTATCCTTGATTTTGGGCCTGGCTTTTTCTTGCCCCTTACACCCATCAATGTGGCCCATCCTACAACCCTAACCCTAACCCTAACACCCATCACAAAACATTAAGTTATAACTCATGTTGAGTTAGCCCAATCGTCATGACATTTGGCAGATATCATTGCAAAGAGGTGATTAAAGGCAGTTATCAATGTTTTTCCTCTTTTCCCCTCATTTTCTGATGTCCCCTATTGTACATAATCTTTAGGCCATTGCCCATTGTGTGGGTTTGCTGCTGTAATTTAGGGTTATTTCTGTTTAATGAAAGGGCTTGTGGTGCCTGGTCACATTTTACCATTTCATGTCACCTTGTAAAACTCTATGGAGTGCTGACTGACTGAATGGCTCTTGGTTAAAAACCAAATATATCATCAATCAGTTCTTAAGTAAAACTATACTGTTACACTTATCTGGGGATTTGTCTAAGAATGACACCACATAACATTTTTGCCCGAGAGGAACAAGTAAGCTAGTGAGTAGGAAAAAAATGGACACTTAAATTCACATTTATGGATTGAAGCTTCAGAAAGAATGACTGTCAGCAGGACGTTTTATAGTTTCTAACTCAATAAGACAGCAGAGGGAAACGTCACTGTGCAGTGATCTGAGTGACAAACCCAGTAACACCTGTATGTTAATCTGACAATGCTGGTAGAGCCAACCAGCGTTTCCTGGTTTTTAGAGATGTTGGGGACGGAGATCATTTCCTATCTGAGACAGTTTCATTCCTGTTCCCCTTCCAGGATCACTTCTACTACGGTGGTGCAGTTAAAGAACGGCTCTCATTTGGATACTTCTATCATAACTGTGGTGTAATTGCAATTGTGGTAGCGGAGTCCGTACAGTGAAAGCTTTTCCCAAAGTGTATAAATTTAGATGCCTTAACACTTACAGAGGCGACATAATCTGGGAAGAAAAAGTGCAGTTGCCAAAAATGCCCTCCTCCAAGAAAGCGGTATTGAACCCACACGACCAGCAAACACTTTCTCCAGTAACCCCATTTCTGAAAACTGTTTCTCAGCACTCAAGAAGGGACTGTCCTTTGTACAAGATTTCAGTACAATTATTAATTTTAATAAATTCTTTAGGAATTTAAAAATAAGAGCTTGTTTTTAGTGAAAATGAGTACTCCAATAATTTCCCTGATGCCGCTGTTCAAGGTCCTGGCACTAAGACGACCACCAATGCCCCTCTGCAGCACCATCAGCAGCCCCTGCCCAGCCTTTCACACCCCACACACCACTCAGAGGTAATACAGAAACTCCTCCGTTCAGACTTATGATAGGCTAGTGGAAAGAGATGCGTCTCTCCCTCTGGGCAAAAAGAGAGTATAAGATACCCCCGTCAGTCGTACCAGCACCAAACGGGATGCGTTAGGGTATCAAACAGGACGACACGGTGATCGTTCAGTGACGCGGGTGGCGCTATCGTCCTTCTGTTAAGGACAGCATGAAATCGGGAGATTGAGAAAAACGAATACTGCAGCTTTCTACGGAACAGAAAACTATAATCCAACTAGTGACTAGAAGTATTCAGAACAAAAAAAAGACTTATTTCTGGAGAGGAGCGATCACAAAAGCTAAACCATGATGGTTGTAGATGCTCCGTCACACCTGTCTTATACGCCCTATGCAAGATTCAGAAGTCTTTCACAAATACACCGCCGCTGATTACTCTTTGCTCTGCTTATGCCGGCACCGAGCATGATATCCGGATGGGGTCCTCTGGCTAGTCACATGACCTAGCCCTTCAGAGAGGTAAGTGTGACTATTTAGCGGCCCTGGAAGAGCACATCACATCATCACCTGTCTACATGTTCATTAACATCTTGGGGAGCAGCTTTCAAGGGGTGTACTTTAGTTCCATGCTTTGCGCTCTATGTTCTGTGTTCTTACTCTGCCAGGCTAAGCAATAAGGCCAGATGATTAATGTTCACTGTATTTATATTTGTCTATATGTGGGAGCAATTTCCCAGCCGTGGCGGGACACCGCAGCTAAATTAATGTAAAGCAAACACTGATCAGAACAATAGCGTCTGCCTCAGATAGCCATGGCACAAGCAGAGCTCTGCTGCCACCTAGGGGGTTTACTTACACTTACCACTGTTGCCCGGTGGCTGCAGACTGTGCTTGGTGACGGAGCACCAGCCCACAGGGAAGATGTCCCGGGAGTCATACTTGCACCAGTAGTCAAAGGCACCCCGCCACCCATCGAACATCACAAAGACCTCGTCGCCCTTCACTTCTCCAATGGTGGCAGGGCAGATGAGGTACGGGTTCTTCTTGTCCACAGCTTCCAGCTTCATGCCGGGCTTAAAGCTGTTCTGGGCGGGCCTTGGGGGTTCCTGAAAATGGGCGCAACCGCCACGTTGAAACACATCATGAATAAATATGTTGCCACCGAGACAAGGACCTTATACTTTCTGTATGACAAACTGGTATTTGAAGGAACGCGTACTTTTTTAAAGGCTGTTGCTGGAGCCATCTCTGCTCCGTTTAACGTTCTCAACAGGAACATCGGCCATGAGGAGGCGTTCATCCGAAACCCTTGAGAAAGGACAAGAAAGAAAAACTAAATACTTCAAGAGACAGAATGAACAATCTGCAGCGTTGGTCGGCATTATTGGCACACCTTGTGATGTAGTGGATAACTCACATCTTCTGCTTTTCATTACTGTGTTCTAAAAACGACATGACAAAAAGATATCGACGTTTGAGGGAGCGATTTGCTGCTGTCACCCTTCATGTTCTCGTCCCCGCTTCAACTTCTCACGTACATGTGCTGTCATATTAACAAATGCTGCTCTTTTGGGACTCTTATAAAAAAACAACTATCTACATACCGTTATATGTATGTCCAGTATTGCTGAAGAGATAAAACTTTTAGTGCCATCTCTATCAGATGAACACAGTGCTCACAGTGGGATGACTTTTCACCTAATCTTGTCCAGACCATTATGTTGTTTTTGGGCCTGCTATGAGCTCTAGCAAAGTCACAGAGAACAGACTTCACTGACTTATTTCTTCAAGTTATGCTGCCATTTGTAGCTGCATGTTAGTGAGGTGTTGGGGGGGCCGTTGAAGTTAACAACGATGACTTTGCCTAATTTTCTTTTCCCTATTCTCCAGATGTACCAGTCACAAATAGAATCACAACGATTTGCTGACCATTATCAAGGTCCTTTGGTCCTACATACGCACCTTGTACCAAACATGTACTTATTGTACCTTCATTATCGTTTTATTCTGATTCGTCCGGACTTATTACAACAAATATGAGTTGAGACATGGATTTTATATGCCAGTGGTGCACTCTGATGTAAAAACACACCTTCCAGCCCCCTGTAATTACTACATATGATTTTTTGGCTTCCGCCATTCAAAGCTGCCCATCCCCAATTTAAACTAAGGAAAATTAAGAACTGACCAGCAGCACCCAAGACTGAACTACTACTACTTACACCTCCTAATAGCTGCAAGGAACAACTATACATTCCCTGTAAGTGTTAATACTACACTGTAATGGGAGAACATATCCTGCCCTGTTCACTTCAAGTTTCTTCCAAAGCATCCAAATAATGATAATAATAATAAGGCAATAAAAAGACAATTAATTGATCCTCGTAGGGAAATTCTCTTTAAGCAACACAATGTGGGTGGTGTGGATTAACTGTTTGGGGAGATAACAACCTAAATATCCTTATTCTAAGCACTGAGCAAAAAGATGTGAAGAATTAGATATAGTACATATTTCACCGAGATTCTTCTGGCAATTTCTTTCCCAGTAGACTTCTATGAGATATCCAGGACATCCTCTCTGAAAGGGGCGTGATAAGTAACTTCAAGATAGTGTGTAGGTGACTATTTTGGGCTGGGTTGACAGCTTAGAATATAGAGATGTAGGGAATCATGATGCTATCCAGATATTCTATATTACATCCACACGTGTGGCTTAGAATCTGCTGTAACAGATGAAGCCCAGTGGCATGTACTGGAGGAACTTGGTGTAAGGAGTACATCTAACCAAAAAGCTGAGGGGATAGATTGGATTTTTGTACAGAAACAAGTCCTGTTTTTCTACTATCAATAGAAAGATCATTGTGCAGTCGAGAATAATGTCTGTTTTTGACCATGGTGATGTCCTGTCCATGCACGCCTCGCCTACTACCTTGAAGCCTCTTGATGCGGTATTTCAGTGCTCTGTGTGTTATTACTGTTGATGAGTTTCTCACTCATCACTGTATCTTATATGAAAAAGTGGGTTGGCCCTCCCTTGTCATTCGAAGAGAGCAACATTGTCTTTTGTTTATTTACAAAGCTTTGTCTGACGAGCTTCCACTGTATTTGCCTTTGCTCTTTAGTGTCAGTGCTACAGGGTATCATACTCGCTCGCAGACACACAGATTAGACACACCATGTATGAACGGTGAGGCAGGAAAGACCATTTTCAGTTTTTACACTCCTGACAGATGGAATAGGCTGCAGGACTCTTAAACTGGACCGATTTGTCTCTACGGAGAAGTTCAGGGTGCTTAATTTAGACGACGCATTTTGTGGGGATTGCACGTGCTTCTCATAGTCTTGTTGTTTATCTGAACCTGTGATTTTCATGTGATTTTATATTGTTTTATATGTTTTTTGTACTGTAATGTTTGTAATGTGTTTTATATCTTGTGCTGTAATCGGGGCGTCCTTGAAAAAGAGAGCTTGCCCTCAATGGCCTTCCCTGAATAAATAAAGGTTTACATACATAAATGATCAAACCAAGACAAATTAAATCTGTAGGGATAAATTCCTTAAAGGATAACGCTGGTGTTTTTTTAATGCATTTCTTACCATCAACAAATCCTATGAAAATAACAAAATCAACCATGCGTTTGCTCTACTCCCGTTACTTTCTGACCGTCATCCCAGAAGTCGTTGGCTCCAACTGTAAGCTAAAAACCTTGAAATACAGCTCACAAAGACATCATTTCAATTTTAAAAAATCACAAATTGTTACCACGAAAAGTCAGGCCGTTGTAGTTATTACCAAATCAAATTCACATGGGAACTAATTCTTCATTACGCCGGGGACTATTGTCAGTGCTACAGAACTACTTTCCTGAGGTCGCTAGCATGTTTACGGTTGGCTTATTAAGTTGTTTGAGGAAAAAGTCGGCTGGCCCGGTGCATCGCGATGATGAAATAGGACGGGACGGGAGTTTTTGGCAAAACAAAATCATTGCTGATTTTGTTATTTGCATAGGATGTGTTGACGGTAAAAACACCAGGTGATGTTATGAAAGACTTACATTTAGAGGAAACTGCAACCATTGGAAGGCTTAAGTGAACTGAAATTTTGTGTGCCAAAAACACTGTCCTGGTTTTTTGTTTAGCTTTCCTTTCCATCTGTATCTTTTTTCTGCAATCTCTGTAAAAGCCAGCACAGCTCTCAGTACAAAAGTGATATTTCACTGCTTAAAGGAAGAAACGCCTCCACGAGAGAATGGAAACATCAAAGTGACATATTAACTTTTCTACAGAACGATTTTGCAGTTACTTTCAGTCCATTTTATTAGACTGCCATTTCTTCTTTTATTGCTGCCGAGATTCTGTGGTCCTGCCATGGTGTTTCTATAGCCTGACATCGCCAGGCCGGTCTGGAAATTCTCAGTACAATTTCGATTTCCAAGGGGGCGTTATCAACGGGCGCAGACCAAAATGCCTCTTAACACAACTGGATAGACCTGCAACCAATCACAGCAACGGAACGTGTGACGTGCGCTGAGCCTCAACGGTGCTCCTCTGTCAGTCATCGTATCAAACCCGCCCCATATTAGATAAACGGTTTTGATTGGCCTGCCCGTTTTTAGGTCGGGTGGAAATCTGTCTGAACGGGAGGGGGGACCAGACGCATCTGCCAGAGCAAATAAAACATGAGCTCGCAGATTCGTCACGTTCCCAGGCTAGTGTTTCTATAGACGGCGTTTTAGTGGACGCTATGTAGTCCCTCGTAGTAAGTAACCAGAAGCACATAGCAATGACAGAATCATTATTTTCATGAATATTCTGTCACGGCAGATCATTTGTTCTGTAATTTTGAGAGTCACAATTAAGTAATGAAGATGGAGATTATTCATTTACCATCTTTAAATAATTACCGACAAAACTGCAAGGGTTACCAATGACGCTGACCATGCACTGTGTTCCCCTTCATCCCCACCTCCCCTGACTTTAGCCTCCATACCCAGTGGTGGTTGCAGCATATCTCCATTCTTCTCACAGGTGCCGATCGGCTGGATGTCAGACGAGTCTACCAGCCTCCAGAAGTCATTGCTGTTGTCACTCCCATCCAGACGGAGACGCAGACGCACGCCTGTTAAACCCATCACTGTGGCAATACAAACTGAGGTGGAATTGCGCGGGTCATGGGCTTCAAGCTTCATTCCCACCTTGAAGTCGTTGGAGGGCGGGACTCTGGCCTGCAGACATTAGGACAGTAGCGTAAGTGCTGCTACTGATACCGCTCTTCAAATCAAATACAACAAATCATTGTTTGCTCAACACTTGCCTCTAGCTGAGCTGAAATAATGTCATGTGCCTGCAACACATTTGTTTTCTTCTGTGTGGTTTTATACCTGTGGTTTTATATCCAGAGCTCTGTGAGGGGCTAAGTCCAATTAGTAAACCACCACTGGCAGCAATTCACAGAACCATGATTACCTTCCTCTGTAGTTACAGAAAGACTTGAAAACAAAATCTTTGGGGCTCTGTGATTTCCGCGATGCGGAAAGCGAGACGGAATCGCGGAATTTGGTAATAAAAATGGAATCAACTGTAAAACGTGAAATATTGCAGAATTAGCGACTTTTCAGATGACTTTATTTCTCAAAAGCGACTAGCAACAAATCTGGTGACTTTTTCTGATCATGGGAAGCAATTTTAATGTTAGTGTTGAACCCCAAAGCATTGGGCAATAGACCGGTATGGTTGAAGCCAGTTTTCTCTACTTGCTTGTCTAATCCAGAGAGGTCTGATGACCACAGCGCTTCCCACACAGCGTAGCCTCCTCCCTCCGCTGAGAGCAGGGACGGTAGAATAGAGTCCACTTGTAATTGCTACCCGCGTACGCCAAAACTGGCCCGGGTGGGCGGAGTCAGCACTTCATATTAAAACGGGCTACGCGGCGGTGTGCATAACAAGTGCAGCCTTATATACTGATATGCAAATTATCGTATGACATCTAACGACTTCTAACGATTTTCTGAGGAGCCAATAGCTACTTTCCTTGGAAAAGAGTTGGCAACACTGCTTACGTCACCTCACAACTTGGCTGTCACTTTGAGAAACATGTCGAAGATGCCGTCTGAGATGGCCAAATCGTCCAAAAAACTTAAAAAATTCGACCCTAACCCCTAAATTCAGAGAAGCGCAATACCAAAACGACTATTATGAGTCAAGCGATGAGCTGTTTTGAAAATTCTGTCAACATACTATTGATTGGACCCGTAAAAATATGTGTGATGACATTTTCTGATGATAAAATTAGCGAAAATCATAAAACACAGAATTCAGAAAAATGAAAACGGAAAAAATTGAATTTGGGAAAATATAAAACGGACTTTGAAGAAAAAAAAACAGATTTCATAGGGCCCTAAATCTTGTTACAATGATGCCAACTTTAAGCTTCTCTGATTAGTTATTAAGTTGTTGTGGACAATGACATAACAGCCCAACTTCTCTGTGAACTGTGAATCTGAGTGCACAAAGCAAGCTTTCCCATAAGAAAGAAAGGAACTGTTCATCCAAGGCTAAGAGAGGGACATACCTGACGAAAAAAGTTCGGTGGAGCCGGTGTAGATGACGTTTCTTTCAGATACTCTTCCCAGCTGAAAGCATCTGAAAAGAAATGATGAAAAAGAGAAACATATGACCTATTATCTCTCTTGTTTATAAAACATATTGAGTACAATCCATTTAATATGCTACAATGCAGTGTGTCACCATTATGTAACCTGTCAATGAGTTTGCACCATTAAGTATAACATTAATGTCATGTCGTTTCGTAAGTTAATACAACAGTAATGTAACTGTAAAACTACTACAGGGCAATCCTGATGAAGAAAAAACAACTAATACACACTAACACAGAACTTCACTTGTTCCACCGATGTTATGTGATGGAACAAGACGCACAAATCAAGGAAAACAGAAGCCCAGTGTCCAGCCTGGACAAGCATCATCAGCTTCATTTGAAATAACATAAAAATTTAAAAAGAGATTACCTTTAATTGTGGCAGGAGTTGTACCTGGTGGTGGAATATTCCTTCCTGGCTTGTCTTTTTTGCCATCTTTCTGATCTAAAAATGATCAAGATGATAAAGAAACTGATTGTATTTAGAAACTGAGCAAACTGGGCAGTCAACCACCAATACTGGCTGCCTGCCACACGCGTCTGTGGTTCAGTATCAGTCCCAAAAAAAGTTGTCCAAAAAGTTACACTTGTAACACACAGTCTATGAATTATGAAAGGCGATCGACATAATAGATTGTTTTTCAATGTTAACTGTTATGCTTTCCAAGTAATTATACTTCCCATTTGCATGTATTGATACATGAGTCAGAAACAAGTCTGAACACTGGTGGTGAAGAAGGATTCCTGACGGAGCTAATGTCAGCAGTTGAATTAAATACAAGATTGTATGCATCAATTTGTGCCTGTAAAACCAAAGTCCTGTACAACACTGTTTTTACTGAGCATAGTCAAATGAAGTCTCCTCACCTTTTAGTGAAGTTTTTCCCATGTTGACTGATGACCGATGGTGAGAAGTCTACGATGAGAATAAAGGTGCGGGGTGCTGGCCCAGTACGCTTCTATGCTCCTGTAGTTTTCTCCTGAAAAATATCAAATGTGAAAATGTTTCATGTGAAATGTAGCACACAAAAACACACCAAAGATGAATTTGTTAATATGTACCAGATACTGTCAAGATCAAAGTCTAGTTAATGTCAGTTAGCCTCGAAACAAGTAAAACATGTGGGATTACCAGGGTTTCACGCTGTCAGTGTTTATGAATTATTTCGAAGTCAGCATTGTTTACATGGGTAGAGCTGCATGTGGGGAGACATGCAGAACATCGACTTTGCTCATACTTTGCTCATACTTCATTGATAATTATTTGAAGCTTTAGAGAGAAGACCTCATTAAACACCGTGGTAAGTAGAAGGTTCTTGATAACGTGCAGTTTTCACCAGCTGGTTCTCTTGTAAATAGCCAATGTACCACTTTCAGACCTTGGTGGACATCAGCATGCTGAAGCAGTTACATACAATCACGGCTTTTAACAGAAAAATTAGTATATAAGTTTTCAGAGCACAGAATAAAGCTCATTTATTGCGTTATTTCCAGCAGGTTATTCGTCATGTGTCATTTTTATAAAGGCTGACATTAATTTTGGAAGGCACTGTACTTATTTAACTGCACCAATAATGTCTGGATGATATGGTTGAATGTGAATACACCAGATGGTCAGCGGGATAAGTGCCAGCTAGTCCAGCCCGGGTAAAGTTTTTATAACTGATGACAACAATGCTATCTATGTCTCTCACCAGATTAGGTGAATGTAAATTCAAGCCAACTGCGTAGACTCCAGAGGGGGTGGTGGAAGTTCCAATATAATTTGCTACAAACTTCCAAGAGCATTTGGCTGATGCAGTTTATTCAACATAAACTACATCAGCCACGTGGAGAAAGAAGAGACATGCTAGTGCAGTTAGGGAAGTACACATGGACTTTTTCTGCTAACTACAGCATACCAAAACTCCTTTCATGTACAGTAGTATTCCAGTCATGGACACTCCCACCGACAGGAAGCCTGTTATGGGGGGTGGGTTTCATGAGGTGCAACATAGTAATGTTAGGCCTATAGCGCATTTGGGCAGTCCATGTAACATTCGAGTATTTCACTTATTGTACATTCCCTCCACCTTTATGAATCCAGTGTAACTTTATCCTGTCCTACATGTTATCTACGAACTTCCCCAACGGGATACTGACTAATTAGCTAGTTGGAAAAGAAATCGAAAGGTCCCCCATCGCTTGGGTTGTAAAGCGATAAAAATACGACGGCGTGCTCTCACCATCAAGTAACGTTACCCGTTTACAGTTATACCGTTGGCTAACTCGTTAAGGCTGACGGTAATAATAGCCATTTTGGCTGACTATGATTTAGCTAACGTTAACGTTACTACGAGCCAACTTAACGTTACGCTGAGGAGATTTGGTTATTACAGTGTCTACCCTGAAAACGTTACCTTATTTCCAGAAATGATACCGCAAGCGAATAATCTGGGATCTTAACTGTACGCCATCACTTTCCAGTGTTTTTTTCACCAACTCTGGTTCTGAACTATTAACTGTTAGCTGGCTATACCTCTCACCAGCCGTCTAACGTTAGCTGTTTACGCCAACCTAGGTAACATTAACTTTCTACCTGCACTAACTGTTGTTACCGTATATTTTTTAATCGTTGTATCTTTGCTCTTGGACGCCATATCTAACCTGTAACATTAACGTTACACTGTTCCAGGTAGTAGTCTGATCCCAATGTTGACAACTGGTTTGCTTGATTTGCTAGCTACCACTGGCTAATGA
This sequence comes from Beryx splendens, assembly GCA_900312565.1. Classification (NCBI taxonomy): domain Eukaryota; kingdom Metazoa; phylum Chordata; class Actinopteri; order Beryciformes; family Berycidae; genus Beryx; species Beryx splendens. The sequence goes on from OMOV01115046.1 coordinate 12,110, forward strand.
CTAGCTAACGTTAGCGTTAACGTTAACCCTCTAAAAGCAGTTTCTTCCAATCAAGACGAATTGCACGTAACCTGGGCCGTATAGCGTCAACTGGCATTTTCCCGAAAGTCTATATTACTATGAAAAACAAACTTACAAGTGCCGTCCTTTTGTAGATAAATCGAGTGAAGATCCACACACTTTTCTCTATTCGTCAGCTGCCATATTTTTCACGAATGTAACGTTGGTGTATGCTGCTTACACGCATGTAATATATGCCAAAGATAGTATTGTGCGGCTAGCGAAGAGAAGCTAATGAGTGAGGCAGACTTGTTGTGGTGGTCGGTGAGCCAATGAACTCTCGAGCTGCTTACTTACAGCCAATGACGCGATGGCTTACTCAAGTCCAGCCAATCAGCTTCTGGGCTGTTCGGTCTGTCTTTTTGGATTACACAGAGCAATGGTAGTTACTCCTCTTCATCCTGTCTGTGCGCACAACACGGGCTTTCCCTTTCTCTCGCCTCTGTTTCTAAAAAGCTGTTCAAAAATTGTCAGTGGACGTGACAGGCCAGATAAAAAGCTCCACTGAACTACAGCAAAGTTAACGAAACTCTGATTACTCACTAGTACCGACTAGCACCCTTCACACCCTCACAGAAAAGCAACTCAAAACAAATACAGTTTTGCTATTCGGACTATGTGGTATGGAGGAGAATAATCTATCATGATGTTACCCAATGACGTTAAATTAAGCAATACATGTGCAATAATAATGATAATGGCATCCTAATCGTAAATCCTAGAAACAACCCAAGATTTAGAACCATAATCAAAACTGAGATGAATTAATGAGGCCAAACCACATAAATAAATCAGTAGGCCAACTGCCAAATTTATACAGACTCTTTACAGAGATGCGCCAACTAGTCCTTTTTTCAAAGCAGATTTGAGGGGGGGGAAGTGCAGGCCGGGGACACCCAGTGGTCTTTGAAAGGGCTACAGGACGTCCCAAATTAAAATAATAGTTTATTTCACTACCATAGCCCAATGAGAGAATAGAATATAAAAGAGGACTGAGAATGACTGTTCAGTACGGTTTCACACATGTTTCCCCCGCCTACAATAGGCCTATAAATACATATCAAAACTAAAAATATTCATATCGGCGTGGGACTAAATCTTACCAAACAGGGTTCTGTTTAAAACACATGAATGAATACATGTGGGCTGGTTATCTTTGCTCTAGGCTAATGGTAGGTGATGGGGAAAGTTTCGAATTTAGACGTGTAGAACATCAATATTTTATTTTGAATGTAATTTTTGGATATGAATATAACCGAGCCTATGTCATCCACCAAGGGTTTGCAAGTTCGCCTAATTGTAAATATGCCTGCGCCTCACAATTCAACTCGGACTGAGGAAAAGCACAGGAGCAGTTGGTATGACAACTGTCTTACCCTGTGTGCTGTGGCTCATGGACTGGCTCCGTCCATCTGCTTCCACAGCTGGAGCCAGGTGATGCTAAACTAGCTTTATGTAGGGATAGGCTGCATATACAAAAAAATACATTTCACAAGTTTCAGAATATGTTCAGACTGCAAAGTATGCAAAAATGGCCCAAAATGTTTTTGTAGACTAACCTACATGTAACCTAGGTTAGAGGACATGCTGCTTGTCCTCTAACCTAGGTTA
>OMOV01115047.1:0-12062 GCA_900312565.1 Beryx splendens
GGCGGTAGGAGGGGGGGGCGAGATAGCTGAAGAGTAGGATTCAGAGAGAGAGAGAGAGAGAGAGAGGGGGAGGGAGAGAGAGAGAGAGAAAGGGGGAGGGAGAGAGATTATTAGGTGAATGTAGATGACATCAGATGAAAGCTGTCAAATTTTGCTATGATCTACTTTACATAACAGCGTCAGTTTAAATGATAAAATAATATACTAAATTACTGTCAAGGTAAAAAGGGTATGTGTTCATCTAAAACTGAGCATGTTTACATCCAATTTAATCTATCTCAGTTAGTTTTCATTAACTTCCATTATTCTGGTTGATTGACATTGGAAAGCTGCAACAATTTAATCATTTCCACCGTTTAGCTACGCATCACTGTGCAAATCATGCATTTCATACCGGCCATATGAGTTTAATGACATACAGGTCATTGTTGGAATTTAGCAATGCACAAACTGGAATGAGAGAGAGAGACAGGGAGAGACTGAGACAGACAGGAGACAGAGGCAGAAGCAAAGACGGGAAGAAATTGAGACAGATAGAAAATTGAGAAAGCGAGATAGAAATCCATGGCATATTGAAATGCTCCAGGTTGGGAGGAGAGGAAAATACAGGTATTTGTTATTGGCTCTGTAGCTCTAGGGGCTAGCTGGTTTCCTGCCGTCTGGGGAACAGCAGACAGGGCACAGGCAGAGATAGAGATGGGGAAAAACGGAAAAGAGCGGGGTTGGAGGCGGAACGGCGGACGGACGTCTCCTGAAGGTTAATAGAGGTGTCAGAACCCAGTCCCCCTCAGGTGGCAGCCTTCGCCTGGCAGAAGTTGTGCCATCTAGTCTATGACAGCCAGACCGAGCCCAGTCTACCTATCTGTCTGTCTGTCACCAAGGCCAGGGACTCCGATGATAAGTGGGGGCGGAGGGGAGACAGAGAGGTGGAGGTGGAATGGAAAATAGGGAGGCGGGTTGTGAAAGGAAAGAGGCAGTGAGAGGAGGAGGGGGGATGTTCGAAGGTAAGGAGGCAGGGCAGTGGGCAGGGGAGGCGGCGGAGAGGAGGTCAAACAGAGGGAAAACTGGACAAATGCATATGGTGCGGGGTTAGAATGGTCAATAGGGAGCAAAAGACAAGTAGAGGACACGTTAGAGGTGTGCGTGACTGAATTTGAGCCAAGTGGGAAAACAATTATCTCCCTAGCAACCAAGGGGAGGGTACTCACTACTCACTCCCCTCTGACCTCCCTCTACTCCATGTTGGGTGCCAATCTAACAGACAAGATTAGAGCCTGAGTAACTCATGCAGCAAAACAAAATACATCCTCTTGTCAGTCAAAGGCGAATCTTTGCTGACTCCTGGAGATATCGAAGTCTCTACTACACAAAAATGATAAATGGGAAAATGGTAACAGGCTGGTTTGATCTGAAAGAGGAGGACGGCTGAAGAGGGATTAGACAGAATCAGATAACGGACATACAGACAAAAGGAGTAAGTGAATGGGAATGTGGAAATAACTGATAAGAGGGGAGGTGGACACGCTGTAAGAGGCCAAAATGGACCAAATCAAGGGTAGAAACTGAGATTAATCACTCCACTGTGAAGACTCCAGTAGGTGACTCTGCTGACACAGACTCGAGCGAGGGGAAGAGAGAACAAAACAATGGATATTGAGTGAGAGGCTTATGACCCCCGGGTGCCAGCCTCCCAGACACAGAATGAAGCCTTGAAATCCCAAGGGGTTAGCCACGCTAGGATGTAGCAGGGAACTTTGGCCACATGTCAACAACAAGCAACTCTGGCCAGCTCTTCTAACAAACTCATTCCAAGGGAGAGTGATGAGAAGGCCACACAATTATAGAGGGGTAAAGGGAGTGGTGAAGGATGGCAGGCAGAGATAGAGAGAGAGCAAAAGACACACAAAAGTCACACAGCACGAAGAGTTGGAGATAGCGATGTCAGTTTCGGTTAGCTTTTGATAGACCGACACCTATTAGCTGGTAACTAACTGGTTAATTTTTAAGAAAAGTGCTGACCCCGCCCACCTGGGCCAGTTTCGGTGTACGCAGGTAGCAATTACAAGTGGACCCTATCCTACAGTTCCTGCTCTCAGCGGAGGGAGGGGGGCTGTGTTGGGTGTGGGTAGCGCTGTGATCATCAGACCTCTCTGGATTAGACAAGCAAGTAATTGTACATTTTGTGAACACGATGCCCCCTCATACACATTTAGATAAGACCCTTAGCTAAGCCTGGTGTGTTCTGTTGTAACTGCGATCTCTGCAAATGTGTTTTTAAGACAGCTGAAAGTCTGCTAGCATCTATGCTAACTAGCTAACGTCATTGGCTTGCCTACAGATCAGCCATACCAATTTATTGCCAAATGCTTTGGGATTCAACACATTAACATCGCTTCCCATGGTCAGAAAAAGTCGCCAGATTTGTTGCTATTCGCTTTTGAGAAATAAAGCCGCCACGGGGTCTGAAAAGTTGCTAAGTCTAGCGACAAAGTCACCGAGTTGGCAACACTGGTGTATGCAAATTAACCTATAGACCGACATAATATTCTCGTGGTTAACCGATTAACGGCTAACCATCGATCCCTAGTTGAAGAATCAAAAGAATAAAAGATGAGAAATACAGAACAAATGGAAACAAAAACACAGTCGATAAATAAAGACAACGTGGGCAGAAGGAGTGTGAGAAAGTGAGTTTTGGTACTGAAGGAGAGTATGAAGAGGAGACAGTACATCATGATTTAGGGCAGAAAAGGAGTCGTGCACAATACACAATTAGAAGGATATGTATGGCCTAATTGGAGAATGAGACATTGAAGTGTAAGGGAGTGCTAGCTGCTGTTGAAACTTCAGGAGACAATTCTGTTAATGACTTAGAATAATGGCCTAATTTTCTTTTAAGAGAGTTAAGAGTATCCTACTGGCTTTGAAAAACATTATTCAGTGAGGATTTGATAGCCTGACGCTCCCGATAGAAAATTTTAATTCAATTCAAGCACTTGATATAAATTGACCATATGTCTGAATGAAGTGCTAAATGCAGCAGCTTGAGCAACAAACTGCCCCATCTTAAAAAGCTAACCATCTATGAGATCACCTAGTGGAAAAAAAATCCTATTTGACAATCTCCTCTACTGCACTTATCACAAACTGAAAACAAAAATTTGGGCCATAACATTACTGATTCATACATGTTATGGAACCCTTTGGCTGTTCGATGGCCTTTCCCTATCCTTAGCTCTCCCTTGTGGGGCCTGACAAGTCTATTGGGAGTGGCCACATAATTACCGGCTAAGTGTACTTTAATAGATCATTAGAGGCAGAGCTGTGCAAACTAGCCTATCATTAAGCATGCCCCTCAAGGGTGCCTCCATGTATACAGTGCATGTGCTACACACACACAAGCACACACACGAACTGGAGAGTGCATGTGCTATAACTGAGCGGAAGACACACACGCGCACGCAGGCACGCACACACACACGCACGCACGCACGCACACACGCACACACTGAAGACCAAGGTCACCAAAATATCCTTAGGCTATGTCTGAAGAAAAATAATGTGCCACATTTGTAGGCTTTCAGGGCAATGAGACTGACACACACACACGCACGGACGCACGCACGCACGCACGCACACACACACACTGCATCCCTGCACATGAGCAATTATGCTCTCTTGCATGCTGAATAGGCGGTGTGGAATGGAGAGTGTGGTGGAGGACAGTTGGTGCTCAGCAGTGAGGAAATGGAAAAAGGCAGAGTTGGAGAGTAGAACAGAGTTGAGAAGAGAGAAACCAACTGTCATCACTGAAGGAGCAAGAAGAGTGGAGCAGGAGGAGAAGGATGATGAGGAGGATAGAGAGAGAGAGCAAGAGAGAGCGAGAGAGAGAGATAGGAGTTGAATTGATGAGGAGAGGAAGTAGGGGAAAGATTGGCTGGCGCAACTGAGGGCTTGAGAAGCAGTGGGGGAGAAAGAGAGAGCAGCAGAGCGAAGATGAGAGGGGGGCGGGAGGGAAGGAGAGCGAGAGGGAATGACAGCCTGGCCGTGGGCCCCCTGACACTGGCTGTCACCTGGAGATCAATCAGCAGCCGAGACCCGAGTCAACCAACCAAAGACTGCTGCTTCACCTCCTCAATTCTTGCCCTCGTCCCTCTCGAAAACCCCACGGTCTGGAAGCCTCCGTGTGTCTCTGTTGCATCTATTCTTTCACGTCTGTTTTGTCATCCGGGTTTCTATCCCATATCCTCTACCTCTCAGTCGCTTTCTCTCACAGACACCACTTGCACACAACGGACTGTTCGTGCATGCACCCACGCACACGCGCATGCGTGCACACGCACAACCAGAAATGCCAGACTGTGTGGCCACTCTGTATTTGTTGTGATGCAGTCAGTTTGAGCAGTGAATAATGAGATCCCTAGAGGAGTCATACAGCCGATACTGGGATAGCCTGCCATGAACCACACACACACAAAACACACTGCTTTGAAACAACAATATGGTAACCCTCTGTAAATCCACCATCCTAAACAGGATATCCAAAATGAGGAGAAAACCTCTTCGAATCAACCAGGCTCTCTCAGCCTTCTCTTTGTCCATCAATCCCGCCTCCCTAAATAGGATGGAAATGCTGAGATTATAGTGAGCTTTAGTCTCTAAGCTCCAAGGACATCCAATGAATTAGGCTGCATCTCTGCTGCATGCACAGCTGAACCTTCTGTATCTGAACCTCAGATATCTGAACTGACTGCTCACAATTTTCAGAAATGTTCAGTTGATAGATAATCCTTTCAAATACAAGTTTGACTATACAGGATTTTTTTTGGGAATATATAAGCACGCTGTGCAGGGAATTTTAGAATGCTATTTCATCAAGTTTTTTTTTAAAATATTTTGAATATGAATAGTCTCAGTATTTCAATGCATTTTAGTCGTCTAAAATTTGTTCGGTTGTTTGAAGAACTTCTATTCCTGCTGGGTTGTTTGGGTTAAAGTGAGGTTAGAATTACTTTAGTTTGTTGAAGTTGGGAGCCACATGCCAGTGGTAAGGTAAAGAAATGCTGCAATAATGTCAGTTAAGATCAAACAAGAAGCTGTGCATGGAATGACTCATGAGCAGGGCTTTCAAATAAAGGAAGGACTATTAAGGACTGTCACAGTATTGCTATGATTCGCCACCTTCTTGTAGAGGGATATAATGTGTACGCATTTTAGATTAAGGAGAGACAGTGCCCAGTACGTAGCCAGTACTGTAGGTGTGCCATCACTTGAGTGGGCAGCCTTGGTAAATGCGTTAAGATTCTTCACCTCTTTTCAGAGGTTAGCTACATTAGCAAAAATACAGTTAAGGGAATCGACAGTCAAATGGCATTTCCTTCAGTTAATGTAGTCACTGAGAGTAAGGCTATTATTTTCTGTTATGTAAAATGACCCTGTGCCAGTCAGCTTTCAGTGGTGATAATCATCATTGACACTTTGAAGGAGCAAAATCATCTCTGCTCCTTATCTGGCAAGGCAGCACTGCAGTGGAAGGGACAGACTCCAGTAGCCTATGACTGAGTAACATTTCTGTAAATTGCATATTGATTTTCCTAATGATAAAATATGAATTAATTACATCCCTCCTTTTATACTGTGGGGTATAGCAGGCTAAAGCATTTAGGCCTTCCTCCAGTCTTAACTCAATCCAATTCTAGTGGCACACTGATTATTCTCTAATAGCTGGAATGTTCATGCAGTGTTTTTGGCAATAAGTCATTTCATGCTCATATCAATTGCCATGTAAATTCAGGCTGAACTCTAAAGCCTCCTGCAGCCTCTTAATTACTATGTTCTCAGTGAGCAAGGGATGGCAGGAGAGGAGGAGACGAGAGGGAGCATCACTAAATGTCATGCTCATAGACTTGTTATGAACCAGGGTTGTAATAGCAAAAAATTGGATAAATGATTTACTGAATTTTCTCTTCATCAAGTCCACGACAATATTGCAGCCTGCTGCAGTTGGAACTTGGAACTGTAAATGCTTCAGGCAACTCCCCGTTTCTTGCAACATGCTGTCATACAGTAGCTGACTGGATATTTCAGTAACTTGCAACACAGTATCAGGACAAATACAGGACATTGCATGTGCAACATTGTCAACTGTGCCCAAGTCATCCCTCTTGCACAGGTCACTAATCTGCCACTTACATCATTCTCAATGGCCCAGCCAGTTCACAGTCATTGCAAGATGATCATGAAATCTACATACTATAAATCTTAGTGCAGCATGCTGAGGCTGATACATTAAATTTGTTTCAAAACATTTAATAGCTGCATACATCAAAACAATCTGGCTGCATTCCTGCTGAGTGTTGGGAAATAAATGACCGATTTTGAATCCATTATTCATAGAATTATGTCTGACCTGCAACAATAACAGCCTATTTGTGAGGCCCAGACCTTAGGCCCAGAATAATTCTTCAGCTAGTGGAGGCCAAAAACACCATGAATACTGCAGACACCAGCATATGTTTGGAATCTGAAACAGGCCATCTTTCCCAGTGAACTATTCATTCAAATCCCAGCAGTATTTTATGGAGGAACAAAACAGCTGAAAAGACACAAAGCAAATGAAATTTTGAACAAGAAACGCCTTTAAAGGGATTTTTTTTTAAACTTCAGATTACTTATTAATGCTCTCTCTGATTGAAAAGCTGGGATGCGGTGGGTCCAAACAACAGATAATTTGTTGGGATACAGAAAACAGTTCCTAGACGTCTGAGGCTGCAGAGTCGGCAGTGGGGTGGGGAAGTGGGTGGCTGAGATATTGAGACAGAAAAAACAAGACAGAAAGAGAAGCTGCAGATAATGGAGATGAGACTCCATCTAAACTCGGCTCATTTCGGTGAAGCCCTGAGTGTTTCACATCGATCTGCTGAGTGTTTCTCATCAAGACCAAGTAACTCCTCAGCTACTTTGACAAGACATACTTTACCCCTCTCTGTGTTAGAAGGACCACGGCAGGAAAAGACGAGCCCGACATCCAAACAATGTACAGGGGATGTCTCTATAGCTTTATGGCAGGCTTTACACAGCAGCGGCCAACTATACATCCATAAAGGACCAATGTGTGATTCAAGGATGATTGCCCCTGCCCTTTTGTCCTCGGTGAGGTGTTCCTCCACACGCTCTACGTCCTCCCGGTGAAACTCCTCGCTGTCGGGTGAAAAGAAGCGGCTGGCGACTCCACATGTATCGGAGGAGACATGTGCCAGTCTCGACCCTGCCTAGATCGGCAGAGGGGGCGGAGCAGCGACCGGGACTGCTTAGGCAGGGGAAAAAATTGGATAGCTAAATTGGGTGAAAAGGGGGGGAAATTCGAAAATACATTTATTAAAAAAATAAATAAAAGGGGCATCACTAACACTGATCAATTGAGGAGTTACAAGCTAAAAGGGCCATATAACCACTCTGAAGGGCATTTATACTGTAATATTTCCACTATAGTCTATTCAAACCTGGTGCCCTTCCCTGTCTTCAAGAGCTTACATTGATCAGCAGTGAGCATTTAGGGCCACAGGAATGTTGTCACCCTCTCCATAATAAGACATTTGCTTTGTTCTCTTATCCAATGTGTGCAGACAAAATGTCTGGAGCTCCTGCGGATGGAAAAACTGTAAAAATTGTGAGAGATGCCAGACTGCACTGTGAGGCAACCATTAGGACTGGACAGTAAACACAATTTTAAACCCAGGCCTACATTTATTTTGCTGGTGTAATTTTAACAGTTAAATGTGTGATTAGTTTTGGTCTGAATGTTGGCCACATTTTTGAAATACCAAGCCAAACTATAGATTCTAGTTATTTTCTATAAACCGAGCGACATAATCTAGAAATACTAATACTGGTTGAATGTTTTCTTTTCTTGTATGGAAATGGAAACTATCTTGCTTATCACTTGCTAATCATATTTTGGTAGGGTTTTATTTGATATTTCATGATATTTTGGTATTTCACATTTCATATTGCATTTCAATTTACATTTCATTTTATACCTGTAATTTTTTTAGATTGGATTACATATTAATCTTGGTGAGAGGTTAGAAATGCAAGTATATTGCATTTTCTCCCATGAGAGGGTATGTACATGCCACTGTACAAAACTCACCAGAAAAAAAAGCAGCTTTTCTGAAATTTCTCCCCGGGGAACATTATGTCCCCAGACCCATAGCATTTCTGGGGAAATGCCCTTTTAAAGATTATTTTTTATGGCATTTCTGCTTTATTAGGCAGTTCACAGTGAAGAGAGAAAAAGATGGGAGAGGGGATGCAACAAGCAACAAGGTTCTAGGTCGATTGTGAATTCAAGACATTGCATTTATATGCTAGGCATCTCAGCCAACTGAACCACAGGACAGTCCAGAGGTTGCCCTTTTTTTGGGGAACTTTGCCACTGTTTTAAAAAGGCTTTTCACACGGCACTTAGCCAGGGGCTAAGCGCTTCCTTAGCCTTGGGCTAACTTGTCTTTTAGCCCTGGGCTAACAAACATTTCCCAACTTTTCTGGATTATCCTCAGAAACTCATTTAAAAACAGGGTTATCTGTTGGCTGTGTGAAAAGGGTTGGGAGACTATGTGTCCCTTGTGTGTTGTCCAATCAAATAACTTCTCCTCCACAAAGTTGCTAAGCAACGCTGCGTGGCATCCCTGGGCTCAATTGTTGTTTTTTTTTACCATGGAACATTATACTATTGTGACAGAAGTCAAAAGCAATTTAAGAAGTAAAAGAAAAAAATAGGGAAGGAAAGGAACCTGTCAAAGAGATCTAACTGGTTGCAGGCAGAGACAGAGTTACTTTTAAGTTTATAGACAGAGAAATCTGTCGAAGATAGACTTGACAGGACCTGCCTCAATAAAAAGTGTCATCAGAGACATAAACAAACAACAGCATCTCGGAGGCTTGCCACTGGTTGAAAAGGCAAGTAAGCCTCCATTTTATTTTCAAAATCTCCGCTCTACGTTTCTCTCTCTCTAACTGATGTCTTTTAATCGTTTTTGCATAACGCCCCAATAGCCATAGAATAATTGTTGCTAGTTAATAGGCTGTAGAGTCATGTGTCATTCACGTAAACATAGATTGCGTGTACCTTCGGACATGTAAGGGACGGGCTAAGAAGAACGCTGTATGAATCATTAGCCCTAGGCTAGCCATGGGTTAAATGTATGTGTGTGAAAAGGGGCTAAGATAACCATGGGCCAACTGGTAGCCCAGGGTTAAGACAACACTAGGCTAATACGTATATGCTGACTAGCTAAGAGCCTTGCTGGCTCAGCGCTCTAGTTGGCAAACTGATGTTGGCAGGGGCTCATTGTGGTACTTTACACCAGGAAGAGAGAGGCTTTGCTGCCTCTTCACTTTTAGTTTTGAATAAGCATTTCATTGAATCCCAGTCTTGTGCTTTGTTTTCTGTTTGTCATATTACATAGAATTACTGGGCATGCATAGTGGATGTCTCAGTAACCCTGTCTAGCTGCTTGCTCTCAGTGGGCTTCCCCAGGAAAGCCTTTTAGTGCCGTTTTAAAAACCCTTTTGATTTACTTGGTTTATTTTCTTAGTGAGCTTTTTGTTAGTTCCCTCTTCAGCAACATTTGTTTCATTTTGTTTTGCAGGGAATGTAAGAGTTTTCTACGTCTATTATCAGCCCAGTCAAAAATGCAGCCAATTCTGCAGCCAATATTTTCGGGATCTGCAGGGTGTTCTGCATTGTAATGAAAATGAAAGCTGTTAAACATGCAGTGTACAACTGTATTTTGAGACAGTTTGCTTTTCTAAGCATTACAGCTCACAAAACAGAAACTCTGAAACATTGCGTTAGTTCAAGCAGGACAAGTCATGCGTTCTTCATCAGCTATTTGTCAACTGATTCAACAAACATCCACCAATGTTCAGCACTTCAAACAAGGTCTCCATTTAAACTGTCGGCTCCTCATCCATCCCTGTGACTCCTACCTGCCGCATGCTGCTGCTGTTGTGCTGCTTTCTGCCTCCTCCTGTCTGGTTCCTTCCTAATCAATATACTTGCTATGGTATGTTTCTGTAGGCTTTTCTGTTGAAATTACATATATTCCACATCTCAGTGATATGTGTCCGCTGGGTTCTGTTCTGTAAACCGCTGGGAGGTTTGACTGTGCTCCCTGCTGAACCTTTAGCATGCTGCTTGGATTCAAACAGGGAGCAGCCAAGAGAACAAGAACCTGTCCCGCCAAATACAACTGTATAACCATTTGTGCTATAATGGTTTTAACTTCGACAAGAATGTTCCTGACTGAAACTGCTTTCTGGTTTAGTAAATCACACTGATAGTGTAATTTGACACATTATTGTACTTATAATCGATACACCACAAATACATATGAATTAAGTTAAAAAAGTGTGTGCCTCAGTGTCTTCCATGCTTGTACACCTGGTCAGTGACTTAGAAGCGTTACTTTTACAGCCGCATCTGCATTAGCTCCAGAGCAAATGTAAAGGTCCCATATTGTAGAAAAAAAATGTCCTTGCCTCTTTGATTATAAAGGAGTTGGATGTGTTATCTAAACATGGTGAAAGTATCAAAAAGCACGGTAGCCAACTAAATCCATCAATCCACATTAGAAAACCGAGCCTCTAATCAAGCTGTTTGGACTTCCATAACTTTGTGGTGTAACAAAGGTTTGCTCATTATCATTTTTGTACGAAATAATAGGCTAACAAAGTGTTTTTTTCAAAGCGGTTGAGCGGTTGCCATTGTTTATTTAACAGTGTTTTCCCTAGCTGCCAGACTGCGGTGTCTCACGTTTCACTCTTGAAACATTAGCAAATCAGAGCAGAGGGTCATTAATGTTAACGAGCCTTAAAAACACAGCAAAACAGCCTGTTCTTGCCAAGGCTCAGAGAGATGCTGGAAAATGAATGTGTAAAAATTGATTGAGAGTGGTTTTGGTAGATGACACCACACAAACAACTTTGAATGGACCTCAAGACATAAAATAAAACACTGGAAAGCGTAGATTATGGGACCTTTAAGTAAAGGCCTGCAAATGGTAAATGGACTGCATTTATACAGTGCTTTTATCCAAAGCGCTTAACACATGCCTACATTCACACAATGGTAAATGGACTGCATTATATATAGCGCTTTTCTCCAAAGCGCCCTACACATGCCTACATTCACCCATTTGCACACACACTCACACACCGATGGCAGCAAGGTACCATGCAGGGTGCTGGGGCAACCATCGGGAGCAATTTGGGGTTCAGTATCTTGAAGGACACTTCGACATGCGAACTGGAGGAGCTGGGGATCGAACCACCCACCTTCTGATCAGTGGAGCACCCGCTCTGCCTCCTGAGCCACAGCCGCCACTGTACAGAGATTGTGAGACTATGTCCAAAGTTGCTTTATGATCCAACAAAAATATGGCAACTTCATAACTGACCCCCCTTGCCTAAAAGATAGAACAAGACGTTTTAGAGCGAGAAACAAGACTATTAGTTTCCCCTTCTCCTCTCATTCATCCTGATCAGACACTCCTCCACAATCAGCTAAAGGTGGCTGTGTATCGACCTGGTTGCCTACAGTTCTTTGCCTGATGTGATAATCAGAATATAATAATGGTTAAGTAATTCTTCAAAATGAAAACTCCATCAGGCTGATTAAAACTGTCAAGAGCTGGACATAATAGTTGATGTAAACATCACAAATGGCTTGCTAGTAGATGCTTCATGTGTGAGAATACGAAAAAACTGACACACATGGATGTACACACACATAAACACACACACACGCATATACTGTATGTCCAGAGGCGTTGTTAGGATCTTGAAACATTGGGGGCTTAGCCCAGCCCAGAAATCTTTAGATTTTCACGCGATAATTGCACCATTTTCAAGTTATTTCAGAGTAAAATAAAAGATGTGAGACACTGTGCTCTACCAAAAGGTTCCGGTCTGGTGCGTGGCTGTCTTTCACAACATGAAATCAAAATAAACAAAACGAGTGCAATCTGAATTCTCATTCAACTTTGTTATTATTTTTA
>OMOV01115048.1:0-10601 GCA_900312565.1 Beryx splendens
GCATTGTGGGCAGCTACCGCCTCGATCTCTGCACGCATGTTGCGCAGGTAGGCAGCCAGGTCCGGCCGGTCACCGCCGAGCTCGGCGGTAACCTTTGCGTCCGCGATCTGCCTCATGAGGTCGGCCACCTCTTCGTCATGCAGCTTCTTCAGGAACTCAATCTCGGCCAGCAGCTGCTCTACGCACCTCTCCAGCTCGGCCTTCTGCAGCGTGGCGTTGCCGACATCTTGGTGGAACTCTCTCAGGATCATCTCCGCCTCCTCTGGAGACAGCAAGGAAGGCAGAGTGGTAGAAAGTGGAGAGAAGAGGGTGGTGAGATAGTTTAGAAGTGCATTCGTTTATTACATTCTAAAGACATATCCATGTCTGCAATTAGCTTGCTGTACTATATAAATCTGACCGCTTTGCTCTCACTGAGACATCTCAAGCCTATTTGATATTTTTTCTAAATGGCAATTTTTGTCTCTAGTGTGAAGCTACACAGCAATTAACAGAAATACTTTGATAAGGATCAAATAGCCTCTTTGGGTTTCACTCTCCTCTACCTTTAAGTGCCAGCTCCTCTTCCAGCTTGAGTCTCCAAACTACAACCTCCTCTTCAACATATCCCCGCTCAATATCAGCTGCTCCCTTCTCATTGGTCAGGGACTCGATCAGTTCCCTCATCTCCTTGAACTTGAGCTCGTACTCTTTGCCGATGCCTGTGGGGCCTCCCTTGTAGCGGTCCTGCAGAGCTGCCAGCTCAGCTTGCAGAGCAGCGTTTCTCTGTTCTAGTGCCTGGACCTTCTCGATGTATCCCGCAAACCTCACATTTAGCTCCTGCATCTCCTCCTGCTCGTTGGCGTAGTGCTGGTGTATCTCTGTGCCCACCTCAACTGCGGTGCCCTGGAAACCTGCGCGCCCACGGTCGTTATATGAGGATCCACGGCACCGAGATGGGGACGGGCTCTGAACCCTCATCCTGCTGCTTTTGCCACTCACCTGCAGGCTTTTTTGGGAATAAGACGCTCCTCTCATATTGTTTTTTTTTTCTCTGTACTTGGTTTAAAGAGTTTGTGGTAAATACTGGGTTTGTTGTTTTCGGATAATTCCAGGATTCTAGGTTGACCTCTTCTTCTGTCTCCGTTCTCTGTTGTTTCGTCTTTGCCGAGCCCCCGTTTCAACTGACGCCCTCTCAGACCGATCCAGGGGTTTTTATGGGGCCTCAAAGAATGTCTCAGACAGCACTGAAACTCTTGCAGGGTTTTGGCATGCTTTAAATGTGGATCATGACAGTGTTCCAGAGAACTGCCATCACGCTCTTCATTAGGCAGCACGGCGTTGATAGCAGTTAGGCGGGTGGAGTTCATTCCCTGGCCTTTGCACCACAGTGTGAAATTGTGATCAAAGAATGCGTGGCTGCTATTTTTCACTCACCTCTCAGATAGGGCGGCGGTGAAAACAAGTGGGAAGGAAGGAGGGAAGGAGAGGGCAGCCAATGCGTTGTGAAACACCGGGGATGTGCTAGTTTTCCTGTACAACATCCTGTTACAACAATGATAAATAACAAAAGTGTTCTTATGATGTACAACCAATGAGCCAGAGGCAGATTATCTTGTTCCTGTACCATGTATTACGTTGATTGATTTAACACAGTAAACAGGAGATGTGGGCTAGGTGAAGATGCAATGTCGGGGTAGTACAGCTCTAATGTGGATGAGCATAGGTCTGAATAATGTTGAGTACAGGTGTGGAGGAGGTGGTTCTGAGTCACCAAAATGTGCAATCACATCGGTGATGCACAGTCCCCACTGGACAACCCCAACGACGTATCCATCCTCGCCAACCTCTCTCTCCTCTAACATCCAAGCTAGTCTTCTTTTTTTAGTCCATTGATGCTCGAAGGAAAAATGCATCATTCTGCTCACCTTCCTCCATGAGGAATTCAAAGCTCAGGGTCGTCTGCAGAACAGCACTGCTGGAGGTTCAGCGTCTTGCTCAAGGACGCTTCAGCAGGGTAGACGCTGTAACTCGCTCTGGAGACTGAACTTGGGCCTGTTGTTTGAGGGGCTGTCTCCCTAACCGTCACGCTACGCTGCAGAAATGAGAAAAAAATCTGAATTCTTTGATCACAAGGCTCTCTATGATTATTTTAATTAGTTCATTATCTTCACAAATGTAGAAGTTCATCACACACCAAGAGGCCTCAGTCCAGTATTTATTCAATAGTCCATATTTATTATAATACAAGTGCAAAAAACATGTAGTGAATGACGTGTTTTGCCCGCAGGCTTTGTGAGGTTTATTGAACTGGACTAAGGCCTCTTGGTGTATGAAATTCTTCATTTGTGAATTTATGCGGTTCTTTATGGACTTTAGTCTATAAAATACTGGAAAACTCAGCATGTAAATATTCTCATGGATCCATAACCAGACCTATGTCAATTATTAGTCCCAGATGAGACTTTAGGCATGTTGTAGTCATCAGCTGAATTTGTCATTGTGTCAGTGGCCTAATATACTGCAGCAGCACTGAGGTGTTCATAACATGAGGAAATATGTTTCAGACATGCAAGTATCTTCTTACAAATTACATTCTGATGTTTTTCAGAGTGACAGATTTTACAAATTATAAAATAAGCAAAATAAGTACGTATTTGAAATGTGTTGTAGAAACATTACGATCGGTAACAACAGCCATCGGAGTCATCGGCTACTTTGAGACTGCAGAAATGCTCCAGGAAACAGGAGTTGACGGGTATGGACCATAACAAGCGTGGATAAAAAAAGATGTTTTGAGGCATACAACTAGTACTGGCCCTCGGTCTTCTCTAGAGGATGCATCAGTAGGAAGCACAAGAGATAGCGAACGAATTAGATGACTCACTCTGCTTTCTTGGGAATAGTGATCTTTCGACAAGATGTTTTTGAAGTGATTTGAGCTTGAGCAAGGCCATATTTACACCGGTAAGGAATGTGGCTTTTCACGTCTGTGTTTCTGGAATAAGCTCTGGCGGGAGGAAGATATGTGTCCACTGAAGGTTATCAGTCAGAAGGTAATGTTGAAGCCAGTGTGCCCAACGGTTAATAGCTACAGGCAGGCGCTTCGCATTCAGCACTTGCCCTCAGTCTGACTTGCCTTGAACTGTGAATCATCCACTTGCCAACGCTTTATGACCACAAAGTATGAGTGTGCACTATCCTATCCCGTCTGCCATTTGAATAGTGTGTATCCTACTCGTGTAATGAAGTGTGGATATTTCAGTTCGGACTCTGGATCAGAAGAAGTGCAGTAAATGTACAGGGATTTGTCTTGCTGAGACATCATGACAGAGTTTCACAGTACCTCACAAGGATCTAACCTATAGGGACAATGAATGGTAAGATATCAATGTCTTCACTGCGTTTTCTATGTGTTTTTGTAGAGGGAAGTGTAGTGAGTGACCGATAGTTGAATCTTAGGAAAGTGGGTGACAGCTCTCAAGAAGAGGCCGCTGGGGTGTTTGACGGTCTTGGTCTTTATGGACCAGGACTGTCTCCCAGAGGAACACTTTTGGAAGAAATGCCTGCCGGGGTGGACCTGTGTTTCTGCAGTTTTTCCTGCCCTCTCACAGTAAAACTGTCAGTGCTGATTTAACTCATATCAACACTTTCAGAAAGATTCACGTTAAATTCACACTGACACTTTACTGTGTATTTTGCTTGAGTTTACACCAAGGGCGTGTATAAAGCTGTACACACTACACACTCTACACACTCCACACACAGTTGGATTGGACCACAAACCCTCACCTTCCCAGTTTATCACCATAAAAGTTGAATACACACTATTCTATCCAATCCGCCACTTCAAAAGGATCTAATTTAAATGGCAAAATGGGTCATTTCACCTTATAAGTGAGACCAAGGGGTTATATGGCGTGGTATCAACTACATTATACCAGATTCTGTGTATTTATCTTCTGTATATTCTGTCTTCTCCAGCAGATAACCCACATTTTCCTCTTACGTAAATGTAGTAAAAAAGTAATAAAACATATTTAATCATAAACAACTATACATTTTTTAATAGGCTTGAATTTCTCTCTGAAAAAGGCAGCGCATATTGAAATCACAACATCCTGTTATTGATGTATGAGCTCATGTTGTCCTCCGTTGTCTCCCTGGTGATTAATGCCTCACAGCCAGCTGATACATGCATACTTACATAAACGCACACACACACACACACACACACACACACACACACACACACACACCCACACACACACACACACACACACACACACACTCACATTGCTGTTGCTGTTGTCAGGGGATTGCCTTGCTGTTCTCTGCCCTAGTTTCCATCAGCGGAGAGAGATAATAATGAGAAGGACAAGATGACTTGGCATCCAGCTGAGATGGAGCCGCAGTTCACAATCTTCATGTCGTCTTTATTTACAATTATGAGAATTTATTCATATTAACAGGGTCAACTTTTATCTTATTTTCAAGGAGATACACTAACAATATTAACATTAAAACACAAGAACGTGGAATGTAAAAGAAAGAATAGAGAAAAACAAAACACAAAACAAGTCAACCAAATGAGGGAAGCAGTTGCAGAAGAAAACAGATTTAAAAATAAACAAGATTTTATAATTCCTATATCCCTATATTCATACAGGGATAGAGCAAGTAGTGATTTGTAAAGAGAGAGGCCTTGCAAGTGCCAAAGGTTGATATCGGTCTCAGATAACAATCAGAAAGAGCCTTAAAAATAAACAACATTCCCCAAATTTCTATGGAAACGTTAGGAAAGTAAGAAGCAGCTGATCTGAGTTTCTAAGCAAAACTAACTTGCGACGCTTCTGATGCACACACTTTAATCCGAAAGCACTTCACGCTTCATTTTTAGGATTATTTGTACTTTATTCATTCAATTTCTGAAATTTTCACTCAATTGGATGCATTCATGTATTTCTATTACTGAAAGCATTAATGAGTTATTCCCTATCGTATTCTAAATGTAAACCATCTACTGTGCCCAGAACTGGCAGCGGCAGGTGGTCCAATAACTACATTGCTTCAGTCTGTTTGAACGTTACATGACGATGGTATCTGCATGGTGTGCTTGAGTGCATTTATGTATTGTTATTTGACTATTACGAAATCAAAAAAAGCCTTTTTGCGTTTTAAAAGGGCAGATCTTTGAGTCCATCTGCCCTGCACACGGATAGCTGCGTCTCTGAAGGCTTTACTAGATCTATTCATCTCATCGATAACCTGACAGAAATGATTGATTGTGTATGGTCTCCACTATTCCATACTGATCTGTCCATTTATGATTGTTTTACATTAATGACCACACATGCCAACTCAGACACGTTTCCTTTTCATATTTTATTCAACACTTAACAAATCCAAATAAATCCATTTCACAGCAGTTCAGCTGAATTGTTTGTTTACATGCTTTTTTTTCCAAAATTCCATTCAATATTTGATCCATTTTTTATAGCAAACAGTGACAACTTAAAAAAATACGATAAGAATGCACAAATAGCTCAGCACTTTATGGCCCACCGCAAAAAACAGTGACAATATACAGACAAAAATAGAGAATATCATCATTATGCTTCCAAACAGATTACTGTATATTGTTCATTTATATATAGACACTTAGGTGCTTTTAGTGGTAAATTGTGGTATATTTCTATGTTCGAATTATTGACGTCAAAGCCACAGGGTTGACAAAAAACTCACAGACACACAAACACACACGCACACACACACACACACACATACGTACACACACGCCCCTGGTGACTAGGTGGCATTCTCAGTGGGAGGGAGTCACTGTAAATGACAGCTGGACAGAGAGAGGGCACACACCTGAGACCCTTTTAAGGACTGATGTGAAAAACTTTATGGGCACACACACATACACACACATGCACACACACACATGAAAACACATGCACACGCATACAATATGTCTCTCTCTCTCTTCAACCTTTACATATAGACTGGTGTACAAACATACATAATACAAACAGAAACACACACACACACACACCCACACACACACACACACACACTTAGGGCACAGACTTCATAAAGGACCACGAGGCACGACGGGACTTGGCAGAGCGGCATGGAATGTTCCGGTCATTGATCTTTGATTGAGAAGCTTGCGGTGGTTTTAGTCGTCGGTGTCGTCCTGAGGGAGAAGAGAGGAGCAACAGGTGGGTGAAAATCCACCCTAAAACAGTTTTATGTTACATCCTAATGGTTCAATAAGCTAGACAGACAGTTCAGTCAATACTTTTAATCCTTAAGGCGAAGAACCATCAAGAATTCCTGCAAATCCCATTAGTTTAAGGCAATTTATTTACTACTCTGGATAATGCTGCATTGTCCACAAAGTCAATCTTTCAATTGTCCAATTATTTTTTAAATGTCGACTCTTTCTTACATTTGTTTCTAGCTGGCTGTCTGTTTGGGGGAGCACCAACACTAGTGTGCAGTCCACTAAGGTGTTTTCCAATCCAAGATTTTAAGAACAGATTTATGGATGAATTAAGGAATATTAAGGAGGTATTTTAGCAGGTTTGGTTTTCACAAAAAGCTTCTTCACCCTTAAATCATCTCTCTTCCAGCTGATTATGGACTTAACTCTGATAGACCTAGACAGCTGAGATGGTGTGAAGTCAGCCAAGGCAAATCCACTTGCATATATATTTTTAAATAAAAGCAAATGTATGGCAACAGGTGGTTTTCCATTAGCCACTCACAAGCACAAACTTGAAGGTGATGCAGAGCTGCTTTGATCTATTCACTCTCGGCTTTAATATGACAAGGTTCGCTGTCTGACAGTTTGCAAAAATCGTTCCCATCCGGCATCTTTTGGTTTGTCTGTCTGACCATTCTTGCTTGAACTTGTAGATGCGACTTCATATTATTGAGTGTGGGTTTTATGTGGATCAGTAGTTAGTGAAGTCTTACCTCTGTGGCGTCAGCGTTATCAGTGTCGACTGGTGACTCTACCACACTCTGTACTGCTGTAGCATCTTCGTCCTGAAAGATCACAGCAACACAGTGGGAGGAAAACATCACTGATAGGGTCAAACATTATATATAGGACTTCTTGTGTGATTCATGGACAAATCCCATATGGAAACAGTTCAGTATGTCTGCAAATGTGATGAATGAGATAAAAACAACAACATAGCTTTGAATGTAAAGAACACACTTAATTCAACCTACTATACCTGGATACAGTGAAAGGCATCTACACTCATTTCATCAATATCATTAGTGGCCATTTTGAGTGAGAAGAGACGAGGCATGGAGAGTTAACGAAGAAGGGGGCGACGCTACCTGTCTTCTATCCAGCTGAAAGGATGCCTTGATTACACCGTGCCATTGGGTGACCTTCCTTAATGGGACACCGGTGACAGTGCGTGCTGGTGTGTGCACGTGCGTGTGTGTGTGTGTGTGTGTCGTGCTGCCAGCTGACACAACCTTAGAGCAGTTATTGCACCCTCTCCTCCTGCTGTTGCATTTAACACCACCCATCGTGCCTCCATCTGTTCACCCAGCAGAGCCAGAGATGTGCGCACATGTAAACCCTCTCACACACGCACACACTTCCTGACATCCGACTATGCCAATAAACATCTCGCCTTTATCTTTTAATGTGTTGCCTGTTCAAACCTGAAATATCATTGTAAGTCATAATCTTTACATGCAGAATCAAAGTAATACATTGCCTCCAATGGAACATATTGCTTCTACTGCAGAGACCATTTTCTGTTTACTGTTGCCCATCCACCTTGCCAGCCTCTGTATGCTGTCATCACTCTCACATCGCTCTGCCTTTCTTTCTGCTCCTCCGCCTCATTCTCTCTCTTTCTCCCTCCATCTGCCTTTCTCTGGCTTTTTCTTGCCTCATAATCTAAAGTCACTAGCAGCCGATAAGTTGATGAAACAACTAGATGAGGAGATTAATCAAACGATCGACTCGGCGTCCCCCACCTGCTGTCGGCTGGTGGGCGTGTGTCTGTGTGTCTGTGTCTGTTTGTGTGTGTCTGTTTGTGTGTGTGTGTGTGTGTGTCAGGCACAGGAGACAGTCTCTGATGGGTTCTCTCAACCTGGCTTCGATTTTGAATGTGATCAATATTAATGGCATTCAATGGCTGAGCCGCCTGGGAATGGCAGTTAAATGAGGACTGTCTGTCTGTCTGTCTGTCTGTCTGTCTGTCTGTCTGTCTGTCTGTGTATCAGCCAGACGAACACCTCACATCTGTCTGTCTGTTTGCTTATTTCTCCATCTGTCAATCCATCCATCAACCAAACATCCCTCCATCCCTCCATCAATCAATCCGGTCTATCTCTCTATCTGTCCATCTGTCTGTCCTGCCTGATGGTCTGGCCTGTCACAGTTCCTCTTAATGAGACTAATCCCATTCCAGGTGGAGCTTCCTCAGCATTGTATACCTGGGGGCCAAGAGCATGATTAGCTACCTGACTAGCAGTCAAAACACAACCACTAAGGAGGATAAAGAGATTCGACTGGATGTCTGCGGGAAAGACCACAAACAGATCGCTTGAAAAGGAAACCAGACGCATGGGAGGTTTCGCCGGCAATGAGGGCTGAAAGCAGGGGGAAACAAAACAGATTGTTGATTGCTTCAATAAAAGGAAACGCTGAAAAACATTTTGTTCAGATGTCAGTTGTTTGCCGCTGGCAGGAAAAGAGCTTCATAATTTCTTTGGTGTTCCATCTTTTATAGTGCAGCGTTCACTTATCACAGCCAATTAGAAAACTGAACTATAGCAATGTGTGTGTGTGTGTGTGTGAGAGTGTGTGTGTGTGTGAGAGAGAGTGTGTGTGCGCATGCTGTCTCTAGGTGTCTAAATTATTGCTGTGGATTCCCCTGTGTTCCACTGCTAATTAAGGGATAGGAGATTGAGCATCACAACAAACAGATGACAAAGTGTTCCCCTTGCCCAGGGAAATATTTTATTGGCTTATCATTTCCTGCTACTTGCAGGGATGTTATGAGAGACAAGGTAATTACAGGCTAATTTACTCTTCCCCCCAGAATTACATCCGATTTAACATCTTATTAATCCAGACATAAACCAATGGAAGCACAGGGAGGTGATACAAGGGACTGTGTTGTTCCCGTGGTTTGACTACAAAAGAAAGATAGTGTTGACAAAGTTTTTGAGTGTAAAAAAGGAGGGCGGGGCCTATTTCTTTGACTAATGTGGTTTTTCTAGTTTGACTGGAGTTGACAATTTGCGCTAATAGGAGCTAATGTAAATAATAAAGGAAGTCTTATAAAAACGCAGAGATTGTGGGTGGGGATCTTGTGTTGCTGACTGCATTAAACACATTAGATTTTTTTTATTATCCTCTAGTGACTACATCATATAGAAACGCTGGCATTATTAAAAACGCAATACATGTCGTTTTGTTTTGATGTGATGAAAAAAAAGCACCCATGTCTGTGAAATCTTAGTCTAAACATATGTACAAAAGGCCAGGTGAACATTTATCGTAATCCTTGCTAGGTTTGTTCAGAGAAAGTGACAGAGAAGATAGACAAAAAAAAGAAACAGAATTTTTTAAAAAGAGCCAACAGACAAAGGAAAAAGGAGAATGATTTTTCATCTCCAGCTTGCGTCAGGGCAGTAAATAGTCTGCCGAGGTAAACTGGCTTTCACCACCTCTCCCTCTCTGGGCAAACCGACGGCCGGTCTGACAGATGAACAACGTACAAAAAAAGCCAACAACGTCTAACGGCTTTTATGTCAGAGAAGAAAGACAAGCGGCAGATATGAGAGGCGATGATACATGACTCAAGGTCAGGGGGCCATTTTGACACGGTGAGGAGTTGTGGCTGGCAGTGGCTGTCAGGAAATGGAGGGATGTGCTGAAGGTGTGCGCGTGTGTGTGACAGAGCTGTTATTTACTTGTATAATGACACTAAATCTGTCATTTTAGTTTAGACACCTGGCTGTTTTCTTCTTATAACCTCCACTGACAATTCTGTTGCGATGTACAGTTTGTACACTGTGCACCCCTCCTTCTCCTACCCCCCCGCCATAAACGTCCTGCCCCTCCGTCACCTCTCCCCGATTGCTGTGTTCTCCTATGGGAGAGGTGGGTGACATTATCATATCACAGTCTTATAGTTTCTTATCATTCATGTTGTATATTTTTGTAATCCTTTGTATCATGATGTCTGGATGCACCTGTTGTGTAAAGAGATTCATAGGCTATCGGCCCTTATATAAAGTAGGATTTTTTTTTTTTTTACTAAATGTGCTAGCTAAGCTAATGTTCCCCCTTTTCCTTCACTAATTTCATTTGTGTAGGAGCTGGAGCGACATAAATATTAATTTGGAGGATCTGTTTTTTTTTGTTTCATGTCAGAAAATAGACGTCAGCTCTAAAGATATCCTGGGTTTGGGTCCCTCCTTCTGTGTGTGTGTGTGTGTGTGTGTGTGTGTGTGTGTGTGTGTGTGTGTGTGTGTGTGTGTGTGTGTGTGTGTGTTTGTGTGTATGTCTGTGAGTGAGTGTAGGTGTCACGGTGTCGGGGCAGAGATGTGAGTGTGGTGATGCATGG
>OMOV01115057.1:0-12055 GCA_900312565.1 Beryx splendens
CTACACGACGCTCTTCCGATCTCGACAGGCAGCGCTGCCGGAGTATAAAAGAAGAGGCAGTGGTAGACAGCTGAAAGGTTAGAGTTTCAGCAGTTTGAATCCACGGACCGACTAGGAAAACCTGGGCAGGGAAAAAGGTGATGATTAAAGCTCTCCCCTTCCTCAAGTGCTGTTTTAAAGGATAATTCCAGTTATTTTCCATCATGACGATTGATTGCGTTCACGGGCCAAACACACACTTTGCCTCTTAGATGTGTGTTGGATAGACACACTGCGGAGCGCGTCATGCTTCGAAAGCCACGCCCACCATGGGGGGAAACAATATCGCTAACAAAGCGGCAAAAGTAGCGATCGGGAGGAAATCTCAACAGATACGGGACAGCCTGACAAGGTTTTTCCTGTTTTCGAGTAGACAAGTCTGTCAAAGAATTATTTCGGCACACTGCCTCCAACAGAGAGGAGAAGGTACACTGGAAAAATGAACTTAATTGGCCTCCATCAGTGTCCTTTTTCAATAAAGCTGGATAAACGATCCCACACAGTGGCCTGAAGCGAAATACTTTGACATTTACCACTACTTAATTTAATCACCAGGTAAGATAATAAGTTGACTTTGAATAACTTCACTTCATATTTAAAAAGTTGGAAATACAGCAATGCTTTTCAGACTCTAAGTTTGAGCGACGCTGACGTGACGTTGGTTATTCAAGTGGATTGTTGTTAACTATGTTAGCTAACAAGTCAGTGAGATTTCTCTTTACTTCTGCACCCTGGAACGGCAGACAGAGCAAACTGTCCTGAGACCCACACAGGAGCACAGCTCATCTGTTTTAGAGAGAGGAACTGGCTCAGTAATGTTAGCTTAGCAGCAACCTGATGTCGGGACAGCATGGTAGCTTTTAAACACATTTCAACATACAGGTGATCTTACAAGAATATAAGGAGATAATGACCTGTAAGTTACTGACCAGTGACTAAATCCTGGCCACATTATAAGTGTAGGCTGCTTAGTCTCAGGGTCCCAAAGTTCCCCCCCTCTCCTACCATGTACCGCTGTCACGGCCTAGATCCCCTTTTTTTTTTTTTACTCGGGAGCCCAAAAAACTGTAATTAAGGGTTTGTTGGCTGCGAAGCCCACCTCACAACAGCTTTTAGGCTGTTTCATTTGGGGAATAATGACAATGATGTACATTCAGTCACACAAGGTGAATGGAAAGCAGTGCAGCGGTTTCCCACACGATGGGCGTGGCCTATTTTATGTACTGTTTCTATAGAAGCGCTCCCGCCTAACTGAAGCTATGTCAAGCTCTACAGTAAGTGATGCAATTTTGAACAAACATGAACCGTCATGATGGCAAAAACTACCACAATAAAACAAATAACCTCAATTATCCTTTAAGGAAGGGGTTTGGAGCTGCACAGTAGCCGACAGTGGAAGACTGGGAATCTCCCCATTGTGAATGTTTGTGACTGTATGAATATGAACCGTTGCAATCATGCTGAAAATGAGCAAGCGTGCTAAGGGAAAAAAGACACAATACAAAAAGCAGGCACTGTTTGTTTTAGTCAGCCCTATGTACATATACAATGTAACAGTCATTTGATAGTGTGAATCACTTAAAGGATGGTTCTCTGGGGTGGTCTCATGCCTAGTGGGAGAGAGAGTGCGTTCAAACCTCACATCAAAACAGTTTTTTTTTTTTAAGCTCACCGTCTCCTCCCCCGCCGGGCTGAGACTTACAGCATGAGAGTAGGCGCCGTAGGCCCCAAACTGGATGGTCATAGGGCTGAAGATGCCGAGCTGGCCCGCCATCTGGTGCATCCTGCGCAGGGTCCTCTCCTTATCAGTGTCCGCAAACTTGACCACCAGGCTGGACGAGGCCCCCTACAGGGACACACACACACACACACACAGGTTAGTGAAACACGCACACATATGAAGAATTTCATTCCAAAACGCTATGTATCCATTTAGGAAAAATTTTGATGATTGGATGCTCAAAAACACAACTGTTCTGTAAGTGACTGTCTTAAGATGACTGTAATATTAACTTCACCTTAACCCGTAACTTTAATAACAGCCATCATCGAGTTAGAGTAGGCGCCAATGTTTTCAAATGGTGGCTAACTCATTTTAAATTGAAACTCTTCATATATTTACAACAGTACACACGCACGCACGCACACACACACACACACACACACGTGAGTGTGAGTGTGTGTTAATAAGTGAGGGATTGAGCACGATGGTTTGTATGTATGACACTGGGACAGAGAACCGCCCAATGCGAAGTGGAGGATGCATTTTTTTCTCCAGTTGTTTTACAGACACTTTGCAATGTATTGTCACACTTCTTCTGTGGCTTTCCAAAGATGAAATGAATAAATAAATAAGGATATCATTCTTTTCTCTGAATAAAATGTCATACTTTCAACAAATTAGGACAAGTACTTACAGTAAGACAACAACGAATAGTAACTTTTGCAACCACCATGGAAACTTTCAATCAGCAGTGTTTTGAAGTTTGCACCTGCCAATTCAGCTGGCCGACCAGCTGATGAGCTCATCGCTGTTAGCCCAAACAACTTTGTGTTTTACCAAACGGAATAAATAAATATTCACTGGAAAAAATATCTATAACTACAACAGTTGCAAAGCTCACATGGATTGACTGAGCTGTCAGCAAGCTGTTACTGGCCGACATAAAGGGGAACAGACGATTCAAACACAGTCACGTGTGCCAGACTAGTCTACAGCTACAGCTAAATGTAATGCTCTAACTGGAGGTGTACAGTTATATGAAAACAATGGACTCTATCAGCCCAACCAGAGCCCAAATATACAGTGTAGGCCATCTGAAGAAACAAGGTTGCTGGATGCACACATTACATTTACATCCTTTTAAGTGTGGTTGATGTTTCGACCAAAATACCTTCCTCACTATCTCGGGTGCGTTTCCCTTGGGAAACGACCTGTAGCCACACAATAAAAAGATGTAGCGCTGATATCTTTCTTTCACCTTCGTTCATTATGAACTTCAGCGTTTGATTCCTTGTATCACCACACAAAGGAGAAATTCTGGTGAGCATGTTATTCCTTCTTCTTGTACAATGCCCAATGTACACAACACACACGCCTAAAGACCTAATATCTCTAAACCCAGGAAGCCAGTGGACTGAATATGTGCCTTTCATGACTGCAGTCATTTAGCTGTCAGAGTTAAATGGATGAGAATAGTGAGTGATATTTGCTTTTGTGAACTTTTCAACTCCACTGAATACACTGGGAGTGAACTGTGATCCTAACCAGATCCCATAGGAGTCCCAGTCCCCCACTGGTGAAGCTCCACTGAATACAATACTGGGTAATTAGGTCTGACAAAAGCCTTCGGCATGTGGAGGGCGAAGTATTGACTAATGGCTCTGCCTTATGGCAGATATAGTTCCGTATTGATGTCTGTGCTCCTGAGTTTGCATCCAATTAAATCATTTGAGAGACAGAGACCAGAGTCAGTTCCTCATGTGACGTCCAGGCAAGGAGAGAGGGAGGGAGTGTGTGTGTGTTTGAGAGAGAGAGAGAGAGAGTCAGAGAGAGAGAGAGAGAGGATGAGGAGGCTGCCAGGCAGAGAAAGCAGCCACAGACACTGTCAAGAGGACCAGGCTCCTATTTAATTACAGGCAGTGCATGCTGGGAAAGAGCACGGAGCACCACCAGGACAGAAGGACACAGGCAGCCAGGGGGCAGTCAGGATATGATTAGCAAGATCATAAAAGCAAAGACACGGGGAGAAAAGGACTCCATAATCACAACTTGGATTCATCTTTCATAGAATGTCTCATCCTGACAGGGTCAGCACAAATTCAGACTTTGATTTAGATTACCATATTTTCTTTGGGTGCAAAAATCGGAAAAAGTGAGGGAACCACAGAGGACACAGTGACATAGAAAGATGAGGCTGACCAGTGTGAATGTTTGTGTGTGCAGCTGTTTTTGTGTGTGTGTGTGTTCATTTGTGTATGTGTCTGTGTGTGTTAGAATGTCAAACTGAGAAAGCCTAAACCAAGAAAGCTGTAAGCCGCTGCCCAGGCCCGAACCCAAGCTCTAGTACTGTACTCACAGGAGGCACATTACTAAAGCAGAGCTATCCAAACAGAAAATCACAGACAAAAACAAACTTAAGTCCTGTGAAGCTGAATATAGCAACTACACACTACGAGAGTGTGTATTCAGCCAGTCAGCAAACAGTCTGAGTCCTAGTTTAGTGCAGCCTGACTTCACGGTAATTCATAAGAATTCAAACGAAAAGCAGTGTGTCCTATTTTTGTAAGCGCTTCATGAAAATTTAAACAGTAACGGCTAAGTGATAGTGAGAGGGCAATTTGCCACGGTGGTCTCGTGCTTTGTGGGCTGGTTAGTCATGACTGCCGCAACAAACCTTACATCATGATTGCTATTAGATTTATCTTGCCAAGACCTGAGACGGTGATTTTTTAAATTTTTTTTATATTACCTTAACTAAAGTCACCCTTTCCCTTCAGCTGAACCTTAAACACTGTTTCTGTTCTTATCTAAACTTATCAGTCGTATAAAAAAAAACTGAAATTGCATGTGCTAAAAATCAGGAGCTGTTGGGAAAGGTTTTTGCAAGTAGGCTATTCTACTAAATCACGTGCAACGGGTTTCATAAACATTCTATTAACAGGACCAAGAGAATGTGCAGGCTGTAGATAAGTGTGAGAACGAGGCTGGGGAACGGAGCAAGGCATCAGCATGGACCTTAGGGACAGTGCGTCTCAGATGGGATCCTATCAGAGCCAGCCAGCACCCCACCTCAGGCCAAAGGAGACCCATCTGGTGCTTCTCCCAAGATGCCATTTCAATTAGCTAAATCAATACTCCAGAGCGGTGGCGTTAACGGTACACTCTTTTTCCCTCTCTTAATTTCATTTCAGCCCACCTCCTGACCTTTCTCAGTTCTTTCCCAACTTTGTGGGCCAGTGGAAGGGACTGGGCTGTTGGATTTAATGAGCCTGGTGCTGAGCAAACATCCCCCTCCAGCACTGTGCTCGAGCCCGCTCACAGCACAGGGGCTGGCATTTAGATCACATTCATTTTCTGCTTTTGTGTATCTGTGTATTCTTATATTCATTTAATACCTCATGAAGAATGCATCGTGAGCATCGGGACCGGGAGAGCCCCGAGGGTGCCTGTACTCACTGCACCATGACTCAAGACGAGGCGAGTCTGGCCTGGACTGGCTTCTCTCAGCAGAGCGCTCCGCTCTAGACGGGAGCAAGGGGGGAGGAGACCCAGTCTGCAATGTCTGCACCGAACAGCACACTGAAACTGAAACTCTAGCTCAGCACCGTCACTCATAAAGTCATAAAAGAGGGAAGTCATAAAAGACTAAATATCCCCTCTGAAATCAAAAAGATTTTTCTCTAATCCTCGCCCCTGCAGAAGAATATCTCCTGTCAGAACAGGAGATTTCATATCTTACAAATCTCAAGCTGATGTATTCTGACCGGGTCCAAGGCCCAGTCGTAGAAAGCAGATTCTGCGGAGTGAGGTCTCCCTCGGGGATCAAGAGTTTCCATCCATATAAAGGAAGAGTAATATGGTGGCCAGGTAATGAAGGAACAGGTGGCAGCAGGCAACGGGCGCTGGATGCAAAGCAGCCACTCCTCGCTGGTAGCAGAAAATCACAAGCTGACAAACAAACAGAATAATAACCTCCACCGGCATGACTCCCATACCTGGAGAGAAAATGAATTCGGTGAATTTGATAAGGGCCAACAGGGAGCCTTCACTTTTGACAGGTACAACTAAGGAATTTGTCACGGGTTCAAAAACTAATCTAATTTCTTGAACAACACACTTGACTTGTGAAAATCTCCTATATTGGATTTTGTATAGGGCACAAAATGTGTAGAAGGAAAATACACAACGGTAATTGAGGGATTAGAACTGAGCTACACCAGTGAAACGGCATTATGCTTTTATCTGTGCATTACTGTGATACAAAGACACTGGTGTTAAGTGTGTACCAAAAGGTAAACACACACTCATCTTCCGTCCTCTAAAGAAGCTTACAGCAACATAATATAACAAGGCACACATTGGAGGGAAAGCTGTCAGTTTGGAAAGCATACTAATCAACAACTAATGTGGCGAGAGCCTAGTTTCTCCCACACTCCGCAAACATCTAACCGCTATTTTTTAAATGACAAATGGAAATTTCCAGAGTTGCAACAGACTTTATTTACCCCGCAAGGGTTAATAGAAAATCAGTAATTAATTAATTGAATAAACCATAACAAGTTTGTCCGGTAATTGGATGAACCCCCCATGCGGGCCTCATGTTCGAGTCTTTGAACCCTGCTACATCCCAGTGAGCCTCATGGGAAGACTGGCTCTCATTAGCGGCGGAGGATGCTGGCTTGGTCGGTCCTTACTGTCCACCACATACTGCTGCGGGCTGCCTAGCACACTGCATCCAGTCATAAGACACAGAAGAAAAATACTGTCACTCATTACGCCGTGATCCGTTTCATCTGAGCGTATCCTACATTATGTACATAACCAGCTGCATTCAGTATAATATACAACAGCGCAAAACTCCATATAGTGTGTCAGTTACAAGCCTGACAAGATTTTACGATAGTTTCATGTGGCATCTGATGAAGTGTCTGTTACATCGACATGCTCTCTTGCTTGGTCTTATCTCTCATTAATCCAGAACTCCAGTATCACACGCATGGCACACTCTTGTTGCTGCCAACACCGGTGAGCTCCACAGGCCCTGTCAGCCACGCTGTGACACCGAACATGACAATGTCTGCAATTTGCTGGGTGCTGTCTGCCTGCCCCCGGCTCTGCCATTTGAAGCCTTGCCACCTGTGCCTCTGCAGCCTTAATTCAACAGCTGAACCAGTGAGAGCGCCTGTTAGGGGCCCAATCACCTTTTAAGTTAATTTTGGGGGCACCTGCAATCTGCAATAAGCATCAATTAAAGCTATGACCCGATCTATCAGCCCATGCCCTTCGGTGGCATACCTCGCCCTTTAGCTTCATTAAAGCCTTTCATTTCGGGCCAGTGTATTTTGGTGCAGGTATTATTTATGGCATGTGTGTGTGTGCCAGGTAACACAGATGCTGTAGAGAGAACATTAAGAGAGAGCGTGTGAGAGAGAGAGAGGGAGAGAGAGAGAGCTCTTTGTTCGAGGTTCATCCAGACCCCACAGCTGGCAGCAGGAAGCGAGCAGAGCAGCCCACTCTCTGAATCCTGCCTCCTGTTAGTCTGTTGTTGACGACATGTGGCAGTGATATTATCCAAATTAACTGCATCCCCCATCGGTACCCAAGCCTTAGTTGGGTACTAATGGCCACCTTGCCTATTAATCTGAGTGGGAGTTGGACTTGGGGAGATGAGGAGAACAGGTGCAGGGATAGAGGGAAAGAGATATGGATAATATAGATTATTAATGAACTTTTGGATGGCTCTGGATCCACCCTGGGTCTGTTTGGGGCTCCATATGTTGCCTTGGACAGTTCAATCTGCAGCAGACCTCAGGTGGCTGGCTAGTGCAGCCGGACCTGCGTTACAGCACAACAAACATACACCAAGTGGCTAAAAAGTAGGACCCATGGGCCAAATTTGGCCCTCCACAAGGAGCAGGCCCTCCAAATTCTGAATGACAACATATTCTATATCTGATTGAGTTAAGGATATATTCTGAATATAAGGGAAAGCTTGATTCAAGCTTGATCAAGTAATCTTGATTACCAACCTAAGAAGCTTGTTGCCATATTTCTACGTAATCAGTGCACAACATGATTGTTTTTGGCTCATGGCCAACTGCCTAAGTTGGATTTTGACCCTTGTGGTTCACATGCCAAAAAGTTTGGGCTCCACTGAGCGCAACAAACACACACACAAAGTTACTCCGCCACTTATTTCCTTCCCTCACTACTTCAATGTAATGCAAAATGAGGCGGCATCAAAAAGATGTGTAAATTACATCTGGCTTCCAGGACACTATCTGGCTGCCAGAAAGCGTCCGTAAATATTTATTGCGGAACATCAGTGAAGTGTGTGACGGTGCGGGCGTCTGCCAGAAAGAGTGTGTGCTCATGTGTGTATGCAGCTGTAGAGTACGCAGACACACATCCAGCACTGGCATGGAGATGCTTCGTAATTCATCATTTCTTTTACTAAAGCATCTTCACTGGTGGCCTTTTTCAAGCCAGATACAAGCATACCCAATTTGTAATTAACTGCAGTTTGACAAGAGTTACAGGAAGTCTAATAATTAGGAGGGCGCCCAGTGTGTTGTGCGCAAGAAGCATCAGATGAATACAGCGGGGTAACACGCTGTATCCACCAATTACTAGGATTGCTGCTCTCTAATGAACATACTAAGAATCACTACATTATTCTGCAGAATAGCACAGGTCAGTATTCAGTATGATATTATTCTCCAGATCTACTTTTCTCCACATTTACTGCCCTCACTCTTGAACCACACGATGAAGGCCTACTAATGCTCATAAATTATTTCCTGCATCTCGTAACTTCCTTACGGTAAACTAAACTGGACCAGCTGACGTTACGCCGCGCTACTCGAATACACACACAGCTATAGAACGTTAAATATATAGACGCAGTATTAATGTACAGTCCACTGCCCGTTGTGCATCTTGCACCATCTCCTTGCGTTGTACGTGCGGTCCTGTCAGTATGCACGGTAGTGTGCACTGTGTCAGTATGATACTCTGTAAGGTTCACCTCTGCACCAGAATCACCGCAGCAAACGCCTTCACATACAGTATACTCAGTGTGTTTAACGTGATTAAAATGATTCTGGTTAAGAATCTGGAAGGGCTGTTTTTCTGTGTGGATGATGAACACTATGAAGAGAGAAGAAAAGCCAAATGTAAATGGAAGGCTGATAAACTGCAAGTGTCCTAGAATATCACAAAGGACTTAATGCTGAAATAAAGTGGATGCAAAAGCTGCTTATTCCTCCGACCGTATTTTGAAGAGCCGTCATAACGGCGTACTTTTGATATTATCGATTAAACTTGTTAACCTCTCTTCCCTGTAGTGAGTTCCTCCCCCTGAGAAGTGTTTTAAATGCTTAATATTCTTTACCCAAAAAAAGTAGAGGACATAAGAGCTCACCCTCTGACAGGGACCTATCTGTCACTGTTAGTTATTCTGCTGTGATGAGCTGTTTTGGGGCCGTTTGCCCTCTGGACCTGGAAGCGACAGTGAAATGCATGAAGTCCTCTACCTGTCCCCTAGATGTTGTCCCTACCAAGTTTCTCAAACATAAAGTTTCACTGTTATGCTGACGACACACAGTTATATCTGCTTATAAAACCTACCCGGCTTACTCACTCTTATAAACTGCCTCACAGATATAATGTGCCGGATGAAACCAAATCAGAAATAGTCTTTTTCGGCCCACCAGCTACAATACATTGATTCACCATGAACGGTGCTTCGTCAGCCGATATAAAGCCAGCAGCGAAAAAGCTACTGGTTAAAAACGCGTTAAGGGAGCTGTTCAATTTTGTTATTTTCAACTGAGGAATATTTAAAAGGAAAAAAAAAGTTTTTATCCCTTAGTGATCAGGAAATCCATATTTTCAGCTGTTCGTGCTTCGGCTGCTACAATTCTGTATTTTTGCGCAAGTCAAAAATCTCTCTTATCTCCAGTTTATACAAAATCATCAATTTTAGCAATTATTTTATATAATGAGTCATATTAAAAGTAATTATTGAGTAATTGTTTGAATTTTAATTTTGCTGTTCCTATTCATTTCATACATATTCTGCACGATTCGATCGTTGTATTAAAAGTAACAATGGAAACAAACTCAAAAGCAAACTCAAACATATCATATGTGCACTTGTATGTATGCACACCTCTTGTATTTCCAGCATGCACGACTCCTATTTCAACCGTTATACATTAATAACGTCATATTGACACATGCTGCGCGATGTCTCCTAAGGACACATTCAAGGATTCCTGTGCTGCGGTAATCATATCTTTATAAGACCATGAATATAAACACTCTCTATCTTTCTGCTGAAAAGGTAGTTGAATAGCAGGAGAAGGAAATGGATATTGAGTGAGAAGACAGAGATACAGAGCGTGCAGCTGTGCGCTGTAAGGTGGCGGATGCTGACTGTGGGAATCTTTTGTGTGCGATAATACACGGCGAGAATGTATGTGAGACTGTGGCCTGTTGGTGCGCTTTGAAAAGCGCTGCTGTGACGACAGTGATCTGTGTTGCTTTCCCCTCAAATATATTTTCTGACATCCTTTGTGTTGTCTGTCTGTCTGTGTCTGTCTGTGTGTGTGTGTGTGTGTGTGTGTGTGAGAGAGATTGTCTTTTAAGGTGTTAGGAGTAGTGTTTGTCACGATAACCAAAACTCCAACACTGCTTAAATACCACAGCGAAAGCCTGAAATCGACATTGCATTTTAAAAACATAGAAGTTTTTTTTATTTTTTTTTTACCAAATGTGTTCTGCAATTCCAATTTAGCATCACCTCCGGCGGGCGTATACGTGAGGATGATGTGGATTGGAAGAGTTAAAAGCAGAAGGATATTGGCACAGACGGAGCCGCTGTCTGGCTCTTGACAGTGAACTGCAGCAGGCAGCGCAAAATTCAGTGGAGCCGAACAGCGGAAAACAGCATCAAACTGTCCACCATGTCTCGAACTGAAAGCCAGTCCACCTAAAGTGTCTGATAAAACTGGCACCGGGAGCGGAACACAGAACTATTTCACTCACAGAGCCGACACAGACGGACACCCAACTGACATCAGAACCCGTGTGCAGAAGCTGCTGCAAAGCCACGTCAAGCGTCGTTCAACCATCACATGGCAGCATCACAGTCGTATCCAATGTTTAGATATTAAACTTAGTGCTGGTGCTGAAGTCCAAAACTCTCGTATCGTGACAGCACTTGTTGTGTATCAAAGTGTGGTACTCACAGGCATGGTCTGTCCACCGTGCAAGCTGTTGATGGCGGCCTGTGCTTCCGCGTGGCTGGAGAACTTGACAAAGGCGCAGCCTGTATACCCAGAAACACAGAGAAAGAGAGAGAGGGGGGGGGACGACATCAGGGAGATGGCCTTGAATATGGTGGAGAAAAAAAACAAAACACATTCATTACCATTGTTTTCATGTTATCTACTTTGTTAATATATTCTGCCATTTGTGTTTTCGGTGCATAACTCTGAATAAATCAGTCTAATTGTAGTGAAGGCATTAGCTGCATGGAAAATCCTGTCCCTCGCCCATTTCTAATTCCACCCCCTCCACTCTGGAGCATGGAGCCAAGGCATTTACTATCCTGACTTGTTTGTGATTATTAATCTGTTTAATATTTACACATTGTGATTTGTGTGCAGTCACTCATAAAAGAGATTATGATGACAAAGGCATAGTATTATAATCTGCCTATCTAACCGAATCTTTGCTCGTGTATAATTTCAGATGGAGGGGGGGGGGCTTTGCTCAAGGGGCATTCAAATCATCTTAAAATCTGTTGTGTAGTTAATGCACAAAAGGAAAAAGTAAACATGAAAGTTGGCCAGAAGACAAGGGAACAGACGTAAGTGTGCTGGAGCTTCATTGAATTAACATTTTAAATGATATTTTAAAAAAATGATATCAAGAAGATAATAAAAAAGCACAATATGTATTTTGGAAGGCCATACTCTCTTAGTACATGTATTCTGACCATGTGATTAAATAAGGTGCTGGTGTATAGATAACGGAAGACGCAAAGGCACTGTAACATAAAGAGAAAGCTAGCGGACCGAAATACAGTGGAAATGAAAAAGCGGTAATTTTCCAAATCCCATTAAATTAAACAGGAGCTATTTCTCTAAGCTTTATGGTCGTCATAGACCGCAAAAGGTATTCTGTTATGTCCTATTCTTATCCTTGCCTTCAGGTAGCTCATGTGTTAAGTCAAGAGATACCTAATTAACAAACTCCTGGATTAATTCTGCCCAGATCGGAAGA
>OMOV01115080.1:0-10200 GCA_900312565.1 Beryx splendens
TTAACAGAGGACAGGTGCTGTGTGCTGGATTTACCATACTGGAAACCAGGAACAACACCTCACTGGTAAGACTGGTAACTCTTTAGGGGGGATATGTTGTCTGTTATAACTCTATTATATCTCAGCTTTTTCATTCCCTAGCTGGAACCAAACAGCATGCATCACTGTACTGCGAATTTCATGATAATATACCATTTACTAATCTAATGTCCTGTCGTTTACGTCTTACTCCAGATCAGTTACTATAACCAGGCGTCTCCGGAGGTTCTGCCCTACATCTCCACAGACATCGCCGGCCTCTCCTCCTCCTTCTACCACACCTTCTGCGCCTGTAGCCAATACCTGGCCAGGAACAGGCTACAGCCCGCCCCCGAGGAGCAAACCGACCAATACCCGGCCGAGAACAGAGAAGATCCCACCTCCGACAACGTAACTGACAGGCTGTCACTCGCCCTTCACAACACTCAGCTGTAGACAGTCAGGAGTTGTTTCAGGCCAGCTTGCATCAGCGAAGCGTAGGATGTAGTGAAACTGTTGTTTTTACAGCATGGTACGACGAACACTGTGTCATATGTGTGATATCCTGAGCATGTAAACAAATGTACTGGGACACAGGGGCAGGAACAAAACAAAAAGGAAAACGGGACAATATTTTTATATTGCATGCAGCCATTGAGGGTTTCTTTTGGCTAAAATCAACTTGTTTCGAGGAACTGATTTTCTTGCTTCACGCACATTCAGATAAAGGTGCTACGGTAGCATTTTACATCAACAAGTCATTAACACATGAATTTTGAAACATTTGTATAATTACCATAAATGAATGAGACCATCGCTGCAAAGACTGACAGCCTCTACTCTGTATTTTACATTCTATCATCATGTCGTTTGGTGGGAACTGGATTGCTTTATGGCACAAAACAGAAAGAGGGGGAGGGGGGGCAGCAGGATTTATGGGAAATGTAGTCTTAATTTTGAGAAACACTAGCACTAACAATACCACTAGTGTGAGACAGAGGCTACCAGTCGTCTCCACCATGGTCTCATTTGTTTACAATAATTAAAGCAAGGTATCACAATTAATCTGATAATGATATATGATTAAAAATGCTGCACACCGCACCTGTAATGCTCTGATTTTAGCTGCTATGTTTTAACTGTAGGTGTTTTAAAAATGTATGGGTTTTTCAATCAGAACGCTACGGTACATGAAACAAAATGTAAGTTCTGTGTTATGAATGAGGCATTTGTTATCGAAGAGCAGTTTATCTTGGAATATACTGTATTTTCATTGCTGACTGATAAGGAACTGATAGTAATGGTACACATTCTCAATATTACACTGAAAAAAATGACAATGTAAAACCGCATTGCAGTGCCAGTCTCAGTTAAAAATATACTTTTTTTTTTTACAAATTAAATAAATAGGAAATTGACTTTTTCATATTATACGATAAAAGTATCTCTAATTCTGAACTGGTCATGTCGTGATTGGTCTGCGTCTGTGGTGGTTTGTGGTTGGCTGATGCTGATGTTATGACTGGTCCATGTGTCTGAGTGTGGTGGCTGCAGATTGGTCAGATATAACATACAGCCTTGTGTCTGTTCTCGCTGTACGCTGGGTCACAAGTGCCTTCAAGACTTCTTTCCCCCTCTTCTCCATCCATTTCCCCTCCTCCTCCTCCCCCACTAAAAGGTCATATCTGTCCATCATTGGCATTAGCAAGCGGAGCTCCTCCCCTCCGCTCGGCAGTAACGCTGCTTTCAGACGCAGAGCCAACCGCTGGGACGAGCCCCTTGCTGTTGCTGGGGTCCGGGGAGGCCAGTTCTGCTCCGTCAGGACGAGGGTCACATGGGGGAACAGCCTCTCGACTGTGGATGCAAACTCCTGAAAGACAGAGGAGGAGGTTAGAAACAATGTAGAGCAGTGGAATGGATGGCACCGTTACACAGACAGACAGGCAGGTACCTGTGTATTGTAGCTGCCATGTGAAACCTCCATGCTGATCCAGACCGGCCTGTAGAGCTGCTCTCTGCTGTAAGCGGCGTCCAGCAGCCTCAGGGAAGCCTCCAGAAGCTCCTGGGTCTGCACCCGCAGGTAAACACCCCAGGACCCACCGGTCCTCCTCCCCACCAGCTGCAGGAAGTCCTGCACACAAAGTTGTGATGTTGAAGCCTGTGGAGCTTTAAAGCCTCTAGTGACCCACATTTTAGTAAACTAAGTTAAGTAATAAAATTAGTAGTAATAATCATCATCACATTAAAAAATCATATTAAAAATGCATTTTAATACACTTTTTAAGATGGAAGACTTTTGACAGAACCAATTCCAGTTCAACTTCTCTCTCAGTCTCATGGCACTAAGACAAACACATCCAAAACCAATTAAATTGTCAGATTCATAACCGCCTGATGTTTGGAGATGGTTTTCCTCTGCCAGTAACATGTTTCAGGCTGACAGTCAACTGCACCTGTAGTGTGAGCGGGTCTGAGTCTCCACCAGAACCTTCCACCAGAGGGACGTCGGGCCGGTCGCTGTCAGAACGCACCAGAACCACCAGCATGCCACCAGCACCGGCTGGACAGACGGGGACAAACAGGACAGTACAGGTGGGCGGGATTAATGCTGCGTCCATAACATATCAGTTTTCTGTACAGTTTGCTTGCTCCTCAGCTTTTATGCAGCAACTTAGTGATAAGACAAAACGTACCTGACAGCTGAGCCAATAGGGAGGCTCGGTCAGTGACTGTGAACCAATGGATTGCCAGGCTGTCCCGCTCTGTGCCTCCAGTCAGGAGGTTGGAGTCTGAGTTGTGAGAGGGGTAGAAGTACTCCATCAGGTCTCCTCCGGGGTAGAATCGCCTCAGACGGCCTCGTTGGCCTGGAAACACAAACAAACAAATACGCACAAACATCAACAAAATACTTACACCAAAGATTTCTATCCTTTTTCAGCTGATATTAAAATCAGAAAATTCCTACAAAGCTGCTATGTAGAAGTGGTAGAAGTTAGACGCTTGTAGCAGCTGATAATGTAATAAGCAACAATAATATCATATTTAATAAATAAAACATCCCTCTAAAGGAGTCAAAAATGTAATATAATCCAATATTTTAATCATTTTTTCCAGATAATGTCCTAAACAAACACATAAACTGGCAATTATTACATTGCAAGGGGTGTAACGTTTTTACACTATCAGTCTGAAGTTAATGTTACATAATCTGTCAGTTTATTACATTAGCAGGTTTTATTACATGGACATGCTACTAGATTCAACATTATCTGTTGCTACAAGGCTGCTCATCTCAATGAAAATATACTGAAATGCTGATCATGGCGCCTCCCAGCCCCCCTCACACATACATACATGGCCACTTTGTTGAATTTGACTGAATTAATTATGAATGAATTTAAGTTATAAATGTCACTTTCTCTGTCATTTTCGGTCACACTGACTCAAAAATTCAGACTTTCCCAATCATCCTACTTTGTTGTGTGTTTGAAGTGCACGTTGTGATATTTCTGACAGCACTGGAAGGCAGCACCGTCTGTCTCAGTATGAGAACAAAACACATGCCTCTCATGCATTCTTTTTTTAAAGTTTATTTACATGAATTTTTAAAGTAAAGTAGCATTTAGTAAAAAGAAATATCCACAATTTTCTGCACGCTATATTTTTTTATTTTATTTTATTTTTACAAAGTCTTGTTTTATTTTCATTTCCGTTTAGCCTACAACTGTTTGTTTTTTAACATCTAGTTTCCATCTTAGTTTTAGTTCACAGTAACAACCTTGCTGCCTGCTTGCAGGGTGATATTGGTGGCTCATATTTGTAACAGACCGCTACGTGACTGGTTGAAGCTTCTCACTTCCTGCCTGGTTTCATTAAACTCCATCAGTTTGCATTGTCAGCTGGGTGACTGTTTCTTGCTGGCGGCCCAGTTGACCAGGTGCTTTCTTACCTGCTGCCTGTTTGAAGGCGGACAGCGTTGGTTCATATATATCGTAATAGACTCTGGCTGGGTGGCTGTTGTCGCGGACGAACAGCAGGTCATCCACGCTGGGGTGAATGGAACCCTGCCACAAAGTGAGACTGAACCTGGAGAGACAACAGAAAACAGCCTCACTAAGTGGACCACAAACCTGCAGACCACACTCTGCTCTCAGCGTACTGCTGGTAATGGAGATTAATGGCGAGGGTTTACGTCCATTTATTTCCATCGTATAAACATGGACAGTGTTTGCGACAGAGTGAAGTTGTCGTTACCATGGCGACTGGCTGAGCAGCCAGCTGAGGTGCTGCCAGCCGCTGCGAACCAACAGGGCGTGGACAGGAAACGTCACCTGAAGAGACAAATCACTCCTGATGTTCTATATGTAGCTTTTTACAACTCTCAGTTACTTCATATCATTTTGAACATCGATATATCACTGGCAAATTAATTGTGACACCTTGGTATAATTACTGTAACAGATCAGAGCATGATGGAGACAGTATAGCCTCTGTCTAACAGCAGTGGTATTGTTGCTGGTGTTTCTCCAAATTAAGACTGTTTTCTCCACTGATGTGTTTTTACCTTTTGGCGGACATCTTTGACCATCTCATACATTTCTTCCACCATGGACCTGGTGTAGGTGTCAGTGAAGAGCGGAGGAGCGTAGGCTACCTGACCCAAACACACAGAAACTAAAAATGACCGACATCAAGGGCTTATATCTAAAAATAAATAAATAAATAAAAATAAACAGAATAAACAGTACCTTCCATCCAGGAGACAAAGTCACGTCGGGAAACTTCTCCTGGATCAACTGGAGAAATCTGGGATGTGGTGAGGGAGGAAGGAGGGAAAGAAGGGAGAAGGGAGGGGAGACAGCGCAAGGAAGGGAAGGAACAGAGGGAGGAAGGAAGAGAATGGAGAGGAGAGAAATATACAGCATGTTATTATGCAGCATTAAAGTAGTAAGTTAATGAGATGCACATTTTGCACATTTCCTGTACAGCATCTATGCTGCTAATTCACATATTTGATTTCTTTATATTCTAATATTTTCGTCGTTATTGTATGTTGTGTATATCTTAAGCTAATAAAATACAGGACAAGGCTGGCATGCCCACTCCCCTTTAAGATAATCAAAACATGCCATTTTGTGTCCCAGATTAAACCTTACCAGCAAGGATGCAAAATGGCTGCCACAAAAGTGTCTGGCATGGAGTCCGGCTGTCTGACCCACCTGGTTCCGTTGACTGGAGGCAGGAAGTCCGGCACGTTGGGTCCTCTTAGTATGTCAGCGTTGAGCCACACGGGCCTGTTGATCCCCCTGCTCCGGTTCTTCTTATCCAGCAGGTCTAGAGAGGGACCCACTGAGGCCAGAGACTTAAAGTCCAACTTCATACCTGGACAGAGACACAGGGACAGGCTTACATTGGTTGGATGGTCAAGTTCTATTCTATTCTATTCCATGTGTGCTGTCTATGTCCAGTACCTTTGCTAGAGTCAAGCACGGCCTCCAGCCATTGGTCGAGAGTGTTGTCACTGTAAATGTCAGGGGGGTGGGCCATGATAGGGACAACACTCTGATTGGCCGTTCCAAAACCCTCCACAGTGACATCAGCCTCCAGGATCATGACATCACCTGAGGAGAGATGGAGAGAGAAATCAGAGATGAGGGAAACTAGTGAATAAAGTTTTAATAAAGGGATAACACATCATGTGGTGTGATGAGTAATATGTGTATGTACGAGCGCGTGTGTGTTTACTTGCTAGAGCTTTGTTCATTTCAGACTTGCTGTTGGCTCGGTGATACCAGGTAGCCAACAGACCGTCGGCCCTGCTGATGTCACCCGTCTGAACCAGGAAGTCCAGCATGTCTCCACCAGTGGGAAACGAGGGGAGGGGGCCGGAAGAACCTGATTGGACAGCAAGAGACACACAGACACTCATGGAGACAGACTGTAAACACACTGGGCCTCATAGCATCCATGCAAAATATGTACTATTGATCAGTGAAACCTGATTAGTGTTTTTACTATCTACTCATATTGATAAACTTGGGTAAGTACATTATTACTAAATCACATCAAGGCACAGAAGCACAAAGTTCACTGTAAAAGTCTTCACTTCTGAATTCATTATAATACATTAAGTAGAGTTGGAATGTTTTTCTTTTGTGGTCTGGATCACATAGCTTTTTTGGAGTGATGTCCCTGATTGTCGATATTATGTATCATTATTCAATGTGATAAATTTGACCATGTTC
This sequence comes from Beryx splendens, assembly GCA_900312565.1. Taxonomy (NCBI): domain Eukaryota; kingdom Metazoa; phylum Chordata; class Actinopteri; order Beryciformes; family Berycidae; genus Beryx; species Beryx splendens. The sequence goes on from OMOV01115080.1 coordinate 6,264, forward strand.
ATGTCATGTCAAATTAAAATATTGCAAGTATTCAAAAGCCGCTGCAACAGCATTTTGACCATCATGGGACACAAAAACCAGGATAATAACACTTATACTAATACTAATAAGAACATATTCATGCATACTGATGTGGAATCTGATCAAAGTGTCTCATTAGAATCAGTTCAGGTTAAAGTCTTCCCATAGACAACCAGTGTATTGATCAAGACTACAATAAATCTGCAACCAACCCAGCAACGTGTAGGAGAATCATATTAAAACAGCTTTGGAAAGTGTTTTGAACTGACATCAGAAATCATCAGTGTTAAGAGTGTGTACCTGACTTGTTGGTGACCACCACGGCTGTGACGGTGATGATAATGAGCAGGACGGCCAGTCCGGCCGCCACACACATCATTACCAGCTGTTCTCTAGTCAGACATCCCAGATAGACTCTCTGCTCTCTCTCCTTTTCTGAGTGTGAATCTTCACCGTCCGGCTGCTTCGCCCTAGAGGAACACAGCAGAGCACAGTGGAATGCATCATGATGTTTGGTGCTTTATTTCCCAGCCAGTCTGCAGTGTCAGGTGAGCTTCTAAGTCCACTCGCCCACCTGTTCTGCTTTTCTTCCATCCCTCCATGTATCGTCTCTTTCCAATCGCCCTCCCATTCTTCCATCCTCTTCTCCCTGGTCGCGTTCTCCTCCATGGGGCTCAAAAATGTAGTTTGAAGCAGCTTTGTCCAAACCAGGAGCAGCAGAGACGAGCTGAGAGAGAGACTGGATCAGCACGTGTGCGTGTCACAGAAAGATTGTTTTTACCCTCCTCTCATCTGAGCACTATCTAAGGAGCAGAGATCAGAGTGATTCAGCAGGACTGATAAGGTGCGTGTGTTTGCTCTCTGTGTCTCAACAGAACAGCTGCTCGCGAGTTCCTCTGGTGTCTGGGGTCAAGGATGAAGCTGGGATCAGTCCAGCTTGTGTCCTTTGTGCCATTTGTTCTCTGCAAGGCACATTGTGGCAAATCTGTTTGTTAGAAGGGCATTAAGTAAGATTTTTACTGCCCCATAGCACAAAATGAGCAATGATATACTGTAGCTGCAGGGGGTTTGTAGGGTTGAGGTTTCTGCAGGACATTAGTGGGTTTATCTCCCTGCAGTGCACTGTGCTGACTAAAATCAGACAGAGAAACCTGCCTGGTCAGCAGTGTGACTTGGAGAATGATTTCACTGGAACAGCACAACAGTCAAGGAGGCATTTGTATTAGTAACCTATTGTGAACAGATACTGTTGGATTCAGCCTCTGCAGAGGAATTTTCCTATCAGCCCATCAAATTAGCACGGGTTATTACAGGACGCAGAGGAAAATGCTTTGCATTCCCACCATCTGCTGTTGATACACTCTCATCCTGAATCATTTGAATCAGTTGCAAATGCTTGTGGTAAATGTGACAGCTGCTATTTATCAGCTAACGCTTTGTTAAAAAGCAGGCAAGTTGACAAAGAATCTGTTTACAAAGATGTCATTTTATGGACTCTGGTGACTGTTAACATACACACAGCTGAGCATAATAAACAGCTGGGGCCATATTCATGAAAAAGTTGCACGACTGAACTTGGATCAGGTTACATATAAACCACGCAATCTTCACTTTGACTCCACTCAGAGCAGCTCTTTTATTCTAACGTACAAGTCCTGAGATGTGTGAGCCAAGATCAGGTACAGTCTGTTTCTTTGTGTTTAGCCTTGGAGCTATCTACAGCTAATCTTTATATATCCATCTAGCTCGGGTGTAAATGGATCATAAGGTCTGATACCATTCTGCGATTATAAAAAGACAAGCCTGTACCCTGCTACAGCAAACCAATAAACACATAAAAACACTACAAGGCATTGCAATGTCCCAGCCGAGCCAGGAAGCCAGGAGGACTCATCAATCCAGAGAGACAGTCCAGGAACTGAGGGATTTTAGCTCAACAAAGGTCAACTCGAAATCATCTCCCCGTTTGTTCTGCATTGAAACTCTGGCTGGTAAGAAAACAATGTCATCAAGATAAATTTAACATTTTTAAGTCCTTCTTAATGCTAGAATTAAGTGTAAGATCAATTTTACATGTTAAAATGAAAACAAAGTCTATCAGAATATAGATATGCATGTCTGGGTTGATTTCTCACTTTCTAAGCAGCACACCAAGAAATCACAACATTTTTATGACATCCAAAACTGAATTTGAGAATAAAAATGCTTTCACGCTGTTCAGTAACTTTGAAGGCCTTGAGTTCACTTAATATCATTTAATTTGAAGAAGTCCACAGGCTTCAAACACTGAAAAATGCATTTATCACAAATATGATCAAACATGTTCACGTTTGGTCATTACTAATATCATATTTCATATTATAAATCATTTTACAAATCCCCCCCAAAATCCTCATGTGGAGTTGTGGACCTCCTCACTGAGAGCCAGTGGTTGATGAGAACAGGTCCAGACAGTCCTCCAGCTCAGCTGGACTGCTGTCTGCATCACCGTTACAGCGGTCAGTCTGGTGCTGCTGTCTCCTCCGCCTCCGCTTATACACACACGTCTTCTTCTGCTCCTTTTCCTCTTCTTCTCCCTTGCCTGTGTCCAGTCTGTGAGGGGGATCTTGGTTTTGTAGTTCCTGTGAGTTGGGCGTATCTGGGATTTGTAGTTTTTGTAGTTGCTCTGCAGACAGGGCTGCCTGGAGATTCTGATGGAACCTGGGGGCGACAGGGAGGATCAGAGCCGCCTCACTGCAGCTGCGTTTCCATCTGACTGTTTTTATCTAGACTGACCTCTGTATCCGTCTCAGGTTCTCCTCCATCTTCTGATTGGCTACCTGCACCAGGAAGTGGATATAGTCCTGTCCAACCAGGAGCCTTCCTTGGTGGCTGAGAGGAACCTCCAGGCCGTGGGTGCTGCGGACCGCCTGGAGGGACAAAACACACCAAGAATACACTCAGGCCTGTTGCATGGTCAAGGCAAGCAACTCAGGCGACAATGCCAAAGGACAATTCATGGGACATTTCTACTACTAATGTCTAACTAATGTTCTGGTTCTTGTCATGGCTAATCAGAGATGATATGATGGAGACTGTCACATTTTGATGCTTGATCTGAAAATAATGGAAATGCCTCTCTCTGGGCAAAACAAGAGAATTATATTCCCCATCCAGCATTCTCCACCTATTTCAACAATGCATATACCATCTTTTGGCAGCAATTGAGACCGTGTAAGAGTAGGCTTTTCTTCTGTAGTATCTAGTTTTAAATACCTTGCTCTCAGGGTGACTCCCTCAAGACTGGTGGAGTCGCTGCCCCCTTGTGGATAAACGGTTTATAACCTCAGACAAAGAAGCCAGTCCACAGGCATCTGTGTAAGCCGAGAGCTTGTAGATGTCACCTATAATTGGACTGCCGAATCAATAAACCAACTTCAGTGATATTTCAGAGCATACCGTGATGATCTTTCCTGTCTTGCTGACGGTGAGACCAGAGTTCCTGAAGCCTGAGTTGACGGCCACCGAGTGCTAGAGGAGAGAGAGGAGATGTTAGAGAGCAGTCATTGTGATTCACTGCTATTAAAATGCTGCACAGCACCTTTCATTCACAAACTCTCATAACAACCAGTATAAATAGCAAAACAGACAGTCATCCCCACCAGCAGTTTACAGCGGTGTGTTGTGTAGTCGTCACTGTTCACGGGCTGCAATACACACACACCCACACACACACACACACACACACACAAGGACAGACACTGCTAAATGTGCTGACCTACAACTCTCATTCTCACCATTAGCTGTGCATCCTCCAGCCTCCTACACTGAACATGCAGGACGAACGGCTCGAACTTCAACACAGCATCTCCACTGGACCGGGCCAGACCAGACATCTGGAACACACACACACACACACACACACACACACACACAC
>OMOV01115103.1:0-10887 GCA_900312565.1 Beryx splendens
GTACACCTTTAGTGACAGGCAAGGGCTGCGACAGGTGGTTTTCTCATTTAATTAACAGAGAAAAAAATATTCAACTGAAAATGCATGTACCGGTAAGATAAGGCTTCACTTTATTGATCCCCTGGGGGAAATTCAGGACTGTGGATGAACGAAACTGAATGTGTGAATGAAAGAAGAAGAACTGTTGTATGACTGTAAACAAAAGGCTTTTCTGTCTCTGTAATTGTAGCCGATTAGAAACGTATCGTACAGGCAGACTGTAGGTTGAACCTTCAGCAAAAGTCTGACAGAATAGTGACGAGTCGATGTGGAAAGCCTCAGGATGCTGAATAATGGCTTTATATACAGTATCAGCAGTATGAGCTCATAGATCACTGGGCTTCATGCTTTTGGCCCCCGCAGCCCAGAACAAACAGGATGTTGTGGGAGTATGTTCATAAAGATGCTTCACTGGTTTTGCATGAGATCCAGTTGTGTTCGCTACCCTGTGAACCGCTACACCTCATTTCAGGCTGCGTTCAACACCCAGCATGTTCTGATGTGTTCCTCTGAGCTCTGCAGTGTTTCCTGCTTCAGTTCAGTTGGTTTGTCCAGGTGAGAACGATGACCTCTGAACTCTGGTGGCACCAAATAAAAGCAGCGAGAGTCTCAGTCCTCTAACCAGAGAACTGCGGTGCGGTTCGTTAATCCAACCGACTACAGGAAACCACCCCGAAACACAAGGGATTATGGGTAGAAGGAGACGGATGCTTGGACTGATGTTCAGCTATTCCTTCATGTGTTCTTAACTGGTGAGAACACCACAGAAGAAGAGACAGACAGTCCATCATGTTAGATAACGGTACAGGAAGTGGAATCTCTGACCAGATCTAAGGAAACTGGCTGGAGGAGGAGCTCAGCCTCAGCGTTTTGCCTTGCAGAGCGGCATGATCCCTCCGCCGCTCTGGAGCAGCAGTGGCGTGGTTTCCATCAGAGGACCAAACATGGCCGCCCGGGGCTTACTCATTATCTTTGACACGGACACTCCCCCCCCAGGCGGCATTCATTTGATTCATTCTGTGTCTTGTTGCCAACAGACACAATTTGTCAGCTGTGTTACAGTCAAGCACTCCTGCTGCTCCTGTGTTAGTAAGGTTCTGAGCCGGACCTGGTTCTGCTGGGACTGGATTTACTTTGGATTGAGAACCAGTGACTCCCAATGACCAGGAGCCTGAGGATCAAGAATACAAACAAACAGAGTGAGGATTTTGCTGTTCTATACTGTTTGTAGACTATATTTCACCACAAAACCCGACATTACACCAGACTGGACTGTCCTATGCCATCAGGGCTTAAAACACATTTGTTTTAAAGGCCTTCTGATAATTTGCTGTGTGTTTCTCACTTGGTATTTTTTCTTGGTGTCTCATTTTAAATGTAGCTTATGTGTTTAACGTCTTGGTTTTCTTTTTTACTCTTATTTTTTTCCTTTTGTAGCTCGTGTTTTATTCATTTCTTTATTTCTTTATTTTCTCTTTGTTGTAAAGTACTTTGTAACTTTTCTTTTGAAAAGTGCTATATAAATAAAGTTTATGATGATGATGATGATGATGATGATGATGATGCTTTACTATACAGTTTCTACACTTTGTCCTTACATTGTGCTGCTACTTTCTTGTAAGTACATTATACATTAAGGAGATGAAGCACTAGCAGTCTTTGTACTTTTCTCTGTGTTACGGGTTAATACACTGGAATGATCACTGTAAAGTAGGATGCACTTTCTTTATACATGCAACAACCGTCTGGCAACAGACCATAAAGAAATGTAATCTGAGTGTGTTCTGCTCTGAGACTCTTCTGTGGTTTTCCTCCCCGGCCGGTCCAGCTAATCGACCGGCTGATACAGGAAAGTCTCCTTTCATGAATTATATTAACATCTAGTTTCTCAGACTGTGGCCTGGGACCCAAACTGCGGTGCAGGCCTGTTGCTGTGGGGCTGCTGCATGACAGGAGAGAAATCCGTTTTAATGAGCCGGGCTGCAGGACACAGAGTGAACCTTTCATTTGGATCGGACGCCGTGAAGCTGTAAGAACCCACAGCATCACATCACACCGTCTCAAAAAACACAGAAACGCAGAGGTAACAACACGCAAAGAGAAGAAAAATACTAATTTGTGCAGGTGAGGTGAAGACCCCTCAGGTGCTTATGAAAAAATCTCATATGAAAACAAACAAAACAAATAAAAACACACACAAAAAAATCATCAAATGTATTTATAAAGTGCTTTTAATGAATGGATTTTCCACAGAAACTGGGTTTGTTCCACATAAAACAGAAATACAGAGTAAAACACGTGATAAAAAACACAAGATAAGAAGAAATTATCCACTAATACTCCACAGATATTGGAATCACACGGCGTTTCCCAGGTTGTATACGCGGTTAGCTGCTTGTTTGCGAGTGTGCAGCCAACATTTGCATAAAAGCATGGATGGCCAGATAATTTTCTGTTGCTGCGAGGATTTTATTATCTGCTGATTACAGGCTGCGGCCTTCCAGGCGTTGGTGTGTAATCCATGCTTGCTGTATTTATTATATTCAACCATTTATTATAGAGTGGAAACATGCTTATTACACCCTGCGACTCTCACTGTATTAGTAACACTCAACCAAACAGCGGCCCAGTCCAGCGACAGAAATCATGAAAAAATGTCCTTGAAAGTTCACGAAACTCCTGTGGGATTAACAACGATTAATTATGCGTACTGTTCCTTTGCGTTTCACCCGGTTCACATTTTTTCTCCAAGCCCATGACCAGGCGATTCTTCTGCGATGCGTTTTAGATGAGAGCAATAAAGCGTTTTTTTTTTTAAATCAGAAAACAACTGAGTACACAGAACCGAAAATGCTGAAGCAGCAGGAAACGTCTTGAAGTTTCTCCCTTTATGTGACGGGGTGTTATGATGAGATGAAAACAGATCTTACTGGTGCACACTGAATGCTTATTTGCCAATATGCAATGCAAATGCATTATTTCACAGTCAAATAAAATTTCCCCCGAAAAGGATTAAAAAAATCTAATCAAGGGGTAAAAAAGGGTTAATTTCTTCCCCTGGTGAATCTAATCATCTTGTGTAAGGAACAGTGACTCCGTGGCCTCTGACCCCGGGGAATAAGGAACACAGAGCAGATCTACATGCTCAGTGAGGTCAGCAGGGTTCTTCTAAGAGCCAAAGGGAGCCAATATGCACCCCAGGGTTCCTCATTAGAAAAAACAATCCCTGAAGGGTTTCTACACAAACCCCCATATGTTAACGGCTGATGTACTCCACTATTTTTTATACTTAGGCTATATGCTTCTTTCTTCACAAACTGCCTCAAAAGAGACCCATTCCCTAAATTTCTGCTTTCTTATAAGTCTGTTACATGTCCACTTGCCTTCCACCGCAATGCATGCTGGGAGAGCTCCAGCCCCCCCGAGACCTTGAAAAGCAAAAAACAGGAAATCTCATCAAGTCTAGTCTAGTTTATTTATACAGCGCTTTATTACAGTCAAGTCTCAAAGGGCTTTACATACCATACATCATACATACACATACTACATACAGTATATATACTGCATATATATACATCATATACATCCTATACTATGTCATGCATACCTCATATGTATGATTTACATCATGCACATACTATACATCATATATCATATACTAGATCATATACCAGACTGCACACAAACGCCTATGGGCAATTTAGAGGCTTCAGTTCGCCTGACCTGCATGTCTCTGGACTGAAATGACAAAAAAAATGAATGGGTAACGCTCTATTTTCCGGCTCTGCAATTTCTTAATAATTTCCTAGAAAGGAGCTGTTAATTTCTTAAGGAGTTTCCTGAAGAGAACCATACAATTATATCCTAATTATAAGGAACTAGAGAAAGAGTTGAATGGTAGTTGGTGGTTGGTAAAGTTCCTCTAATTTCCTCAGTTGCTTCCGAGACAGAGCCGTGACATGATGTAGTGGCTATATAGAAAATTAGAAATTGACCTCTGCCTATAATTTTTTCCCAGTAAATAGTTCATAGTTTTGCAGTTCTTTCCAGGAAACTCTTTTAGAGATGTTCAATATCTCATCGACTCGCCAGACTGCTGACATTTTCTATTTAATGGCTTCATAATTTCATGGTTCTTTCCAGGAAACTTCCCAAGAAATTAACAGTTCCCTTCTAGGAAATTATGGACCCGGAAAATAAAGCGTTACCAATGAATGAATAATGTATTAGTCCTGCACCAAGTCTGGTCCAGGACCTTTCTCTCATGTCATCCTCCTCTCTCATCTTTCCTGTCTTCACTATCAAATAAAGCTAAACAAATTCCCCCAAAAAATCGTTCTGCTCCACTCCACTGAGTTGTTTACGTCTGTAAGACTTGACTCACACAGACAGACAGTCCTAACAGTCTGCCTTTGGCAAGACAAGTGTTGGTAAGGCGGGTTAGTTAGTGTTTGAAGGCATTATGGATGTCGAAATGTCAGCAATCACAGAAATCCAGTTCAGTGCAACGTGACGTCTTGTTACAGAACTGTCTGCGTTCACTAAGATCCTCTGTGAGGGATTAGACCTGCGGAAGTCAAGTTAGTCTCGAAGGTTAAAGTGAACTATCAGTTCTTTTCTAAATCACTATATATCCATTTTCTGAAAAAAACAAATCCTCAAAGGTATCCTCATTCTTGTGCTTAAGTTCATCATTCACTGTTTCCAAAACATGAAGGAAGCAGTCTGTGAAGGTTAATCATTCATCTGCAGTTCTTTTAAAAGTACCGTAATTAGAGAAAGTCTCCATTCAGCTCACTGAAAGCTACGGGTCATTTTCAATTCAACTATGGGTCCTTTAGGCATCTGTTAATACATGTTCTTGTACAGCAGCACATCTGAGTCCCAAACTGTAGCTTGGGACCCAAATGGGCCATATTGTCTCTGCAGGATGTCTTCATGACAAAGGTACTGATGTACTACTACTACTGTGATGTACTGATCACATGTTTCTTAAAGGGGCTCTATTATAGGAATACAAATATATGATCAAAGATGTTTGATGAGTCATTGATATAATACAATTTTGTTTGATTGGCAAATTTTAAGTTATTATACTTTCAAAAATCTATCAGTTTTTTTCCAGTCAGGTTCAGTCTAACTAAGCTGGACTCACTCCTGATTGGCTCCCTCACTAAAGATAAGAATGACCAAAATCCCTCCAATTAGGGTCCAGTTTGCAGGCATCAGGCTTTGGAAAGCCTCCACCAGTAGGGGGAGCCACTGAACATTATTCTCATACTGAGCCAGAGGAGGTTTGAAAACAAAATTATGAAAACTGAATAATATGGTGTCTTTGAACTGCTGGGACCCAAACTGGGTCATGGGCATGTTTTCTCATTATAAGAACACGAGTACTAATATTATGTTTTCATGAGCTTGGGTCCCATGCGGAGTCTAAGTGCCTTCCAGTCCAGTGCTGTGTGTGTTCTTGAGGACTGAGTGAAATGCAGTGGCTTTGCTTTCACAGCCTGTTAAACAAAAAAGTGTTAATTTCCCAAACACAAATATATCCTTTCTGGAAAAAATAAATCTCTACCTGACGTTCATCATTCACTGTCTTTTGAAACTTTTGTCAACAAAAGACCTGCATCCCTCACAAAAATACAACAGTTTGTTTACAACATAATTGTTTAGTAAAAGTAGGTGTCACTTCCTTCATGTGGAGGATATCTCTGCTCAGTTGCACTAAAATGGTCTTGAAGAAATTTTGACTGCAAATGAGCCAAGTTGACTCTCCTCACTGGATGCAACTCCGGCGTCTTTCTGATTCCTTAATCATAAAATCAGTTGCATAACGGAGCGTGAAGCGGCAGCCAGTGACCAGTGAAACTAATGGGCCGTTATAAAGAGCGCTGACCCTCTGACCTGTAACCGAGGCAGCGAGGAGGGAAGGAGGGAGGAACGCCGCCGGGCGTCCCGGGGTCAAACAAGGCGTAAAACCAGGGGCTCAACGAAAGGTCAGTGACCAAATAACAAGAGGAGACGACTCAAGTGTTTAAATCTGTTACAGCTGCTTGCTCCTGGTCTGTCTGCTCTAAAGAAGAAAGCCCAGGTCAGGTGGTAATCCTCTGATCTGAACTCTTTACACTGCAAAACCTCACACACTAATCAAGCTTATTTTACAATTATATTTTGTGAAATCATCTCACTGCACTGGCAGATAATTTTATCGGTTTCAACAAATTTGACATTTGAGATTGTAACTTGTTTCAGGACATTTACTCGGTAAAATTTGTTAAAAGTCTTGTTTATAGATTTTCTTAGATTGTTTTATGTTGATTTCTTGAAAGAAGTCATACTGGCATGTATCAGGTGAAATTTATTGAAACCAGCAACATTGTCTGTCAGTGCTGTGAGATAATTTGACTAAAAATATCACAAAATAAGCTGGATGGGTCTGGAAACAAAATTAAATCAATTAACAACTTGTCATTTCTTGCAGTGTACGGCTCTCTGTGGTCTCTTCAGTCAACATAAGTATAATAAATTCAGAATAGATGCTGAAAATAGCTGCAAGGACTCTAAGAGGAAAAGTTGGTTTGCTCAGCTACTCAACTATTAGAAACTGCTTCTGCCTCTGATAGGAAAAACAATATTTGATTTTATGGCGATGACCAAGGGCGATGCTGCGCTGCCTCTTCTCTCTCTTTATGCATTTCCTGATTAATGCCGCAGACATTAAACCACAGTGCTTTGATATCTCTTCCCCAAGTGCTGCTGAGATGTACTTTAAGAGTGTAAATGTGTTGCAGCAGTGGGATTAGATGAAACTTTATTGATCCCCGAGGGGAAAGTGGGACACTGCAGCAGCAAATCTTACGATACAGCAAAGAGAAATTGAGTATAAGAGGATCGTATCAACACAGGAAACTGACAATTTCAAAAGTAGAACATGTTCAGAAGAACTGTACGAGTGAATATATGAAAGAGGTAAGGATTACAGAATTAACTGTTTGCAAAAGAGCTGCAGTTGTAGAAGTAGAACTTACTGAGACACAAAATATTGATTTAGAATTTTATTACAAGCTAAAGTAACTCACAAGCTTCTGACAAAAATGACTACAGAAGAACTGTCTGCAGTAACCACGCTGTAACGTGTCACCAGTTAATTAATTGATTTCAATTAGAAATCAATGAAATGCAGCAGACTTCTTGACTGTGAAGTGAGATGACTAGATGTGAAGCAGCGATCTGTTATTCAGAAATGACAAACCTCAGACTGTGTTCACTGGCCAATGATAAGGTAAGAAGAAAAGATAAGATTAGATAAGATGAAAGTTTATTGATCCCCAAGGAGAAACTGGGTCATTCCAGCCACAGGATACGGCAAGTAAAAATAGAATAGAGTACAAATAAGGATTGAGCAAACGCAGGTTATGTAAATATCCTCAACTGACGGTCCCAAGCCCAGACCAGGAGAGGTGACGGGAGCGGAGGTCAGCACAGGAGGCAGACACTGATTTCTCCAGTTGCAGTGTGAAGTGAAGTTTACACAAGTTCAGTCAGAGAGACGACCTACATCCACACACCTCTCTAGTTTCATTCGTTGGTGAACACTTGACCTCTTTTTCTGGAGAACCAATCAGAGTTAGCCGTCACTTCCCTCTCTTTTTCAGAGAAGTGAGGGGAGTAGTAAGGGGTGGATCACCGAGTAGAGCACGTACCACATAAGGCTCAGTCCTTCCCGCAGTGACCCGGGTTGGAATCCGGCCCAAGGTCATTTGCTGCATGTCCTCCCCTCTCTCTCTCCCATACCTTCCTGTCTCTCACTATATCTGTCAAATAAAGCATAAAAATGCCTAAATACATATATAAAAAAGAAGTGATGGGAGTATAAACATGTCACCTATACGCTACTCTACTCTACTCAGGTATCACACGAACAAAAGCTCACTGCCGTCTTTTACAGATTTTCTGAAGCTTATTTCCAGTCTTTCTGTCTGCAGTGTAGAATCTTCTGTTTTTATCTCAGCTTGGGTCAGTAGAGCAGTCCAATCACTGACCATCTTTCGGCAGAGACTAAAGACACATCTCTTCAGGTTACACCTGGACCCTTCTTGAACTAACCTGTCTTCTACCCTTCTTTAACTTCAAATACATAAAAAAAAAAAAAAAAAATATATATATATATATATATTATTCAACGAATGCCACTTCTTCCTATTAAAAGTCTTAGCTGATGAAGACTGTGACGCACAGTTGGTTTCACTACGGTTGACAAAATGTACTATTGTAAGCCGCTTTGGACAAAAGCGTCTGCTAAATGACGTAATGTAATGTCTCTCATTGTCATCTGACCAAAGGAAATGAGCAGAAATAGAGGTCATTTTGGTGTTAAGAACCCTTCTCTTCTCTTCTCATCACATAAAGGATAATAGAACATGAAATGAATCCCATTTTCAATTTCTCCCAAATCACCGTGCGGACAGTCTGCCCTCTTCATCTGTCTGCACTGCAATTAAATCTCTTCATTTGCACGTAATCATCAAGCCTCTTGAGCCTGAAAACTTTGAGTTGTGCACTGATGAGCAGTTTTCCCTCTGTCTCGACCTGTCGGCTCGCTCTCTGCTCTTTACTGGCACTTTAGCACTTTAGTTGGTGTTTGCTTGTATGGTATAAGGTGTTTGATGGTCGTTACCCGATATGTGTCGATATTCAGTACCTCCATCATACAAGAGGTGGGCCACAGCAAAAGGCCAATATTAGTCCAATATATTGACAAACCAAAATATCCTAATCTGTGTATACATACAGAAGACATGCATATGTACACACAGGGTCACACATACACACAGAAGCACAAGTATAACAATGCACAAATGCAAACACAGACATAAAGACAGACACACGCACACGCGTGCGCACACACACCAATTGAAGGAGGCCACACCACAAAGCAATACACACCCGGTCTAGTTGGTCCAAACACAGGAGCGTAAGTGCTTCTGATTGGAAACACCAAATCTTTGTGAGTCACCAGCCGCTTTGGCTTTTAGACAAAAATGGTAGTTTCCTGACTTACACACAACACTCACACACTGAATGATGCCGTAAGATACTGCATGACACAGTAACCCTCCCGTGTTTACTGTTTATGTGGGACCTGGCTCTTAAGCTGTATGTTAGATTTTATGACTTGTTTTGCTTCAAAGGCCAGGTTGATTATCTGCCAAGCTACCACACACTGATAACCACAGTCACATGCAACAACCAGCGCGGCAATATGATACACACAAGTTCATTTAAATGTGTAGCGGTCCCATCCCTCTCAGTCCTACTGTCTATCTGTTCAGGGAGGTTCAGTGATTTTAGAGGCCTATCCTATTTATCACTAACCATGTCCACTATTGTGACATTCAAAACATTTTTCCAGGAGCGTTTGTCTGTTAGCATGTTAGTGCAAGTCAGTGGGGCATGAAACCATCAGCTTTCAAAATCCTGTTCAAGATCTGTTAAGAATTCTTACTATTACTGCAGCAATGGAAGTATATGGAATGGCTTGCAAGTGATTTTAGGAGTTTGGTTTCATACCCCACTGACTTGTGCTAGCATTGCTAACAAAAGATAATAGGAGGTGGCTGCTGATTTCACAGAAACACAAGATCTGATGTAAACACTTTTGGCACATCCTAAGACAGGGCTCGACTAGTGAACTGAACTGAACCTTCCCTTCCCCCTACACATATGTATGGTCTAAAGTCTATATGTATTGTCTACTGTCTATATGTTTGCCAGCATGTATTAATTAGATGAAACTTTAATGATCCCTGTGCAGAAAATGTCTATTTATATCCCTGTTAGCATGTGCATGACTCTGCAGCAATGCTGCCAAGAGATACTGACTTATATTTTACCTTGCAAATACGATATGGGAAAATATCACATTCACAGGATGTTGTGATGTTATGATGTGGAGGAAATATAAAATATTAGACTAGAAAACAACAACAACTCATCAGCCACTTCCATTATTTTAACAGCCAAGTTATTAGAATATAATAGGACTTTACCATCCACAGAGATTTACCAGTATTTGGCCTATGGCTGATGGTAATTTACCACTTTGTAATTATTTCTGTTTAGTTATTTACAGTAGATTGGGTGAATGCATAGGAACATACTGAGTAGGTTGTGCCCTGCCACTTTGTTTCCAGCAGTTGGATGATTATGATTTCAAATAAAACAAATCGTAGCGGTACAAACTCAGTGTTTATTTGCCCACATGCAATACAAATTTATTATTCAATAAAATCAATAAAATTGCCCCTGAAAACGACCAAAATGGCCCTAAAAATCAGATCATAAAATGCCGTCTGAAAAAAAGTTAATTTCTCAAACTGTAACACACACACACACACACACACACACACTGGATGTACATGTGTACATGGTGTGTTTCTGATGTGTCACTGCTCCTGCTCTCCTGCCTGCAGATAGTCTTTCTTGTTAGTTGTGCGGTAAAGGTCCAATGTGCGAGCTGATAAAGCTGTTTTTGTCTCAATAACAAGTCGAGGTCGAACACATCAGAGCTGCTGAGCGATCTCACAAATTTATAGTCATGAAGAGTCTCTCTCTAATCGGGGTGAAAGCCTGATAAAATGACTTTAAAGGGCGACTTTTGAAGCACAGCGTCACGCGTTCCTGCGCTCTGCCCCGCTGAATGATCAATCTCATTAACTGGATTTCATTGCGGCCCAATCGATCATTAACTCAATGGTGAGGAAATCAAATGAGTTTCTTTATTGCATGTAAACAAAGATTTAAGATAAGTCTAAGGAGATCGGAAGAGCACACGTCTGAACTCCA
>OMOV01115105.1:0-11909 GCA_900312565.1 Beryx splendens
GCGCCACAATATCGGCACGGCCGGGCCGGCACAACATAAAAAGTTTATCAATGTATAGAAATTGATCTAAAGCGCTCTGTAATGCATCTAATGTGTGCATGTCTGTCATGTGGCGATGCAGTAGCTCTGTACTCAACCTGACAGTCTCCCATTCTGAAAACATTCGTACATAATTCACAATTTCTCCGAACTCGCATGTGCTGTAACGGTAAAGTGCAACTTGATATTTTTCAATCGGACAATTCTAACGCTGCTCAACACTCAGAAAGTTAACATGAGTGCAGTGGAGAGACTTCATTGAAGAGGATGACACAACGTGAAGACACGCAATATTTTTTTAACCGTTTAAGTGATAATTTCAATTGGTCAAAATTCTTATTGGTTAATGGTTAAACGGTTAATTATTAACCTCCCTAATCCAGACTCGATCAGGAAAAACTTTTTGTAACTGAAAATAAGCCTCAGTAAAGAGATATAATGCTGCTTTGTCTCCGCTAACTTTGTCTTTGGGCCGTGAACATATCACTCGAGTCAGTGACGCACGCAATGCATTCTGGTTGTAGGAACTCCCCTTAAGAGAGATATGGAGAATTTACAGCCGTTTTCTCCGTTTTCTCTGGTCATAGGGCTCCAATTTCAGAAATAATTGCACATTTCTACTACATAGGTGACCTAGTGTTAATAAATCATCATATCCACAGCGGTAAAATAGTCCTTTAATACATCTAGCTTGGTCATCTACCGGGTGCTCGCACTGGGGATATCCTCTGCATGCATACAAAAAGGTGACTACATAGATGCCGGACTGCAATTATTGGATATAGGCAGTCCAACTATAGATAAACATTTATATATCTATGAGTCCAACGAGCACTTAAAACATCGTCTGTATAATTTTTGTGAGGGCTATTAAGGGGTTCAATGCCAATAATTGCAGTCTGGCATCTAGTCGCCTTTTTTCAGCTGGGGTTCTGCTAGGACCTATTTTTCATTAGCTCAGCGCCAGTTCTGACCAATTTGGTGCCCTAAGCAAGATTTTTACTGGTGCCCCTTGCATCACAGCCAATTCCACCACCAATGTTCTTACACTCACAAAGAAACTGCATAGTAGGGATGTGCAGAGAGCCCAATATTTGTATTTGTATTTGTATCTGTATTTGTTGAGGCGGCAAAATTATTTGTATTTGAATAAAAGTGGAAATAGGTGTGTACTGAAGTATTAAGCTGGCTCAGGAGTGTTCACCGATATGGGCTGTGGGGTCAGGACACGGAGACTGGACTCTGATTCATAGAACTTTACTGAAGGTTTAAGGTATCAGGTACATAGGCACAATTTCTTATAGTTTCTTAATCCTACGCATCAGCCTGCCACAATACAGGCATGTGATGGTGGGTTGTCTGTGGTCTAAAACAGCAGAGTGGAATTAAACAAGGAACGCACAAGAATTACTATCCAAATAGAAATAAGATAATCGGCATGAAAATCATAAACTGTCAGTAGTTAGCAGTGAGGGAAAAGTCCATAAAACATGGATACATCCTCTCATTAAAATACTGGGTGTGCAACATGAAGGCTAACAATTTCCACATAGCTTAGTTATTAAATTTAACAAGGCTCTCTAACCATAGCTGAGACTAGCACAAGCAAACACGAACAGGCAATGTGGGCCCAACTCAATTAACATCAGTTTAACCTTACACCGATTTCCATTACAGTTAACTGACACATTCTTCTTATATTTGGTCATCTACGCACACAACGGGTTTACTTGGTTTTAAGTCCTTGAAGTGACCATCTGAAGAGGCTGTCTGCTGTGTGGCAGGGGGGATTTACAGAGCCTGCCTGGGCTGGGGTTGGCGAGTAATTGGCTCGTTAACGGGTGCACTACCAGAGCCTTTTCTACAAGGCGTAACAATCCTGTTTTTGTTTTTATTAAGACTTCTAATTTTAGGATATTAAAGTGTTAAAATAAGTGTTCTTCAGTCCCCACAGCACGTCTTGAACTCCAGTCTCCCAGACCACTGCCGACTGCACTGACCACTCAGCCAAAGCTGAAATCTGCTAGAGACACAGACCCGCAGCTATTTAAACATCGATAGCACATAGACAAGACAGTAGAGCGGAGCAGAGGAGAGAGACAGAGACAGCGATGTAACCTCGTTATGCTATGAGTCCCGACCAGCGCGCTATTGTTTTTTTTCTTCCCTCATTTGGGACACCGCTATGGATGTACGCCGCCCCTAGCATTCGCCTACACCGCCTATGCCACGGGCCGGCTCAAGCTGGCTTCAAGTAGCTATGGCTAGGACTAACACAAGCGAGGAAGATATAGTTGTGGGAACCAAACGGATGTTTTATTTATTTCGAATGGTTTCTGTTGGCGAGGGGGTCGATGATGATGAGCGCACAGTGCAAACGTTTTTTGGGGACAGGTGTGTTTCTTTTTACAGTGACATGCATACAGAGATATCCCCGCGCAAATTTACGAATCCTACTACGGTGAAGGCATGACCCGCCCTACTCTGCCTCTGATTGGCTTGGCCTGATATTTTACCCTAACCTTAACCTAACGTCTAATTAGAAATAGTTAATACATTGTTAGGGACCTGTAAAATGAAGGGTTACCCAATTTTCATTTTAACATGAGGGCTATGAGGGAATAATTTATATGCAGGGTCTTTAAAACTCCTGGAGTCTACTTATCATCGCGCCCTCCGTTCCATCACTGACTACAGTTTTGGCACACATCACTGTATCAGACATTAAATTAACCATGTCTTGCTAGATGAGAGCTCCGTAGTCTGCGGTTTGTCCATCAAGCATTACCTCACAAATTACTGCGTAACTCTTTTACAACATAAAATTACAGCTTACCAGAAAAGTACACATGGGAATTTGGTCTTGCAAATACCATGAATCACCATGGATTTAAGGAAAACTGACAAACTATTATGCACCTTACCAACGGAACAAACTGCAGGAAATCAGCAAATGAGATGTGTCTCATTTTCACGGTTTGGATTAGCAATAACTGAAAGTTCCCTGTGTCCATTGCTATTCCGAGCTCTCTTATTTCCTCAGATCTCCTTCTGCTGGCTTGGGCAATTAATTTATTTTAGCCGCACCTGTCAAGTTACACATTCAAAATAAATAATGTTCTTTCTTTCTTTCTTTTTTACAAAAACAGTTACCCCAGGGATCTGATTTGCCATCACTCAGTCAAACCTGGGAGTAACAACAGTATAACAACTTTTGAAGAATGTTACAATTTATATTGCAATCATGCTAATTTTGCTTCATCCGGTTTGACATCTATGATTAATTTCATAGACTGGTCATCACACACAAACAACTCTTGCTACTCTGGCAGTGAGCGAGCGACCGTCGCCCCCTGAGGCCCTGGGTGGGTGTTAGGCAGCTCTGGCCCCCTTGGCAGTCTGCCGCCTCCTGGCAATCAATGCTCATTTTACTCGCTCATCCACACCCCTTGCATTGATCAGTGTCGGCCTGGACATCCTGCAGGCAGGCAGCAATTCGACACTGCTTTTCCACCCTGTCTGGAACACAGATGGCCTTGATGGACCCAGGAGAGCAGGCATGGAGTTCCAGGTCTTTTGTGCTGGGAGCAGAGGAGATCAGGAGAGGTAACTGGCCAGCGAAAAGTCTGCAGGCGGCATTTAGCTGGAAGCGCTGAGTGATAATGTGTCATGATGGTTACTTGGATGGATAAGTGGATGGGTAGGTGGATGGATGGATGGCAGCGGGGTGACACGGTGATGAGGCAGACAGCCCCCCAACAGGAAGCAACGGCCACCGCCCAACCCACTGATGAGATGAGCAAGACGCTGAATCCCTACCAGCTCCAGGGGTGCAGTTCTGTAACTGACCCCGTCGAGTAAAGAGATTAATTTCTTCTTCAAGGATAAACAGAGTATCACCAAAAAAAAAAGATGGATGGGTGGTAAGCCTCAATCCAACCTTACTTTCTTTTTAAATTTCTCTTAAGCAAATGCCTTAATGAGGCCCTAAAGGGGAGTGCCTGGGCACTTGTGTTAGTCGCAATATTGGCTATGCCATTTGATGTCATCTAATTATAAGAGATGAGCTCAAATTTGGGACGTAAGAGTTCCCACTGCAGTAAATTAAAACCATAATATTTTCCGTGT
Organism: Beryx splendens; assembly: GCA_900312565.1. Taxonomy (NCBI): domain Eukaryota; kingdom Metazoa; phylum Chordata; class Actinopteri; order Beryciformes; family Berycidae; genus Beryx; species Beryx splendens. The sequence continues at coordinate 4,168 of OMOV01115105.1, forward strand.
TCGTCCTATCTCTGTGCTCTCGTTCCTGTTCCCCAATTACCCTCTATGCCATCGCTGTGCTGCAGAAAGTAATGCGCTCATCAAGTTTTTCAAAAGTCTACTATTATCCAGGGGTAACACTTTAGATTACATTTGCCTTCTTCTGTAATTATACCATGGTATTTAAAAGTAACCAAAACATCTAAATACGTCGCAGGAGGATTTCACAAATACTTATTAATGAAATAATGAACTGGTCCTATAAATAAAAACAGCATCCAGTCTCCCTCTTTAATACGTTCTGCATGACTCATACACCAAACCTTGAGCAACACAGAGAAAGCTCTTTTTAATAAAGCATGCTGAATTATATTTGTTTGTGTGAAACGTGCTATACAAATGAGTGATTGCGCGATAAAATATTCTCCACAGCCAGATAAATTGCTGTCTTTTTTCAGCGAACTTTACATTCCGCTAGCGTCACTTTTCTCAGTGTGTGTGACTGATATGTAGAAGAGAGGAGTACAAGAAAGAAAAAAAAACCTGATTCAATATTAGCAGCGGCACAGTTCAGTCCCTGGGCACATGCTGAGTTATCATTTCAAATGAGGTCACTTACTTCCCCTCGGATTCTAATGACGTTTATTGATGTCTTTAATAAGTTTTTCCTTTCTATTCGATATTAATGGGCAGTATGGTTCTGGGGGGACGGCGGCACGGGCCATAGAGAGAGGGCTAGACAGGGAGACAGATGGGGAAACAGAGAGAGAGACAGACAGAGATTGAGAGAGAGAGAGTGGGAGAGATCCCAAGAGTTCTGTCATACTAATCCCTTTGGCCGAGAGCTACGAGTCAATTATTCTTCATTTGTCTTTTAACTCCCGACTACTGTCTGGGAATGGGGCTCCTCCAAGGCCTGTCAGGCACTTATTGATGCTGTCTGGCCTGAAGGGTTCACACCATTCTGGAGAAGGGACCAGAGACGTACAAGGACCAAAGGGGTAATTGTGTCAGGGATTGAGGTTGTTTGCTGAATAGGTTGTATTGGGTTGTAAAAAATGACATCAGTCGAGGCTACATCTTATGAATAACATGGACGGAAAGGGTGTTTGGCAGCGTCAACAGTTTTGATACCGTGTTTGTGGGAATAAGCCTTGTTTTGTGTGTGAACAGTAAATGAAAGAGTTGTAATATTCAACACAGACACTCGACTGTTTGTTGAAATGATGACTTTTGCAGTAGATACTTTTGTAGCGACGGCAATACATGTGTCTTGGCTTAGATCTGCTTTTCAACAACGCAAAAATTTTACTACATTTTTACTACATTTTCTGTGAAGGGGACCGAGGCTGTCACACATCCACCAGGTGGTTTATTTGCATGTATAATTCTGCTTATAATTCCTTTCATTTTCAAACTGGGCCTCCCAGTTCCCAGTTTTTGTAATCATGCCGATCAATTCTGATCTGAATTTCGTCAGTTACTTCACTTACAGCTATGCCTCTCAGTTCTCCCCCCCAAAAAAAGATTTAAAAAAGCAATTAAAACACTTCCATTCAACACAATAACACTCACACCGCAACGACACCTGCTACATCTGATTTTCCGATTATCCATGTCCCGAAACTTGAGTAAGTTCTCCTATTGTGTGACATCATTGAAACTAATTTGTGTGCTAAGAGGATAATGGGAGATTAAAACTGCAGCTAAAGTGTGGCAATTTATAGTGAAAGGATAATTATGGTTATTTTCATCATGGGTCTTATTTTTCCAGTTTTCAAGACGATTAACTGTGTTCAAACTGTCATGACTTCACTGTAGAGCTTCACATACCGTCAGTTCGCAGGTAGGTCGTTCCTGGATCGTCTTTGATGTGTTTCCATGGCAAAAAAAAATCTTTTGGCTCAACATTCCACTTGCAGTTGTGTGCCATGAGGTGTAAAGATGTGTAAAGAAGAGGACTGCCATGACACTATGGGATGCCAGTTTGAGTCACATGCACTGGGCTCATTTCCACAACAGCATATAGTCAAATATTCTCTTGGGGCGTTTCCAGCCAAGTCTACATGACTAACGACTATATTTAGTATGTTAAGGAAAAGCCCCACAGGTTGTTTTTTTTTCTGTTAAAGGTAGAAACACAAAATTTGCTGTGGAAACTGTCAAGGCATGTGGCTACACATGACTGAATCAAAATTTTTGATTTCACATATTTATCAAGGATGCCTTAATCGGTAGAGTAATTTGATTTTCTTTTAAAAAACACAAAATAAGTTTAACATTCATTTGACATGCTAAATACCAGATTTACACTGGATCACTCCACATATTATTGAAATTGAAGTTGTTTTGAATCCAATGGTACCAATCATTTGATGTAACTCTATACTCCATCTATACTATCAGAGCCCGGATCATGTGTGTAGAAGAAAATGATGAAGATCTGAAGTTATCTGTTGCTTTATCTTGGTACAGCATTGAGAGCGATCAGACTTTAGAGCCAGTGGGAATTCCAAAAGCAACAAAATGTCTCTTTTAAATCTTCATTTTCACCCCACCTCAAAATCTCTACCACTTTATGTGTGTGAAATGAATCCATATTGCCAGAGCTCAGATCACGTGTGTAGAAAAAACTTATGAAGAGCTGAAATTCCTAACCTATTTTTCAAGAGGTGTTTTGTATTGAAAATTTTTAAAAAACACAAGATCAAACACATACTGTAGGTGTGGAGCTACTTTTCTCATCATTTCTCCCTGAAAACACATTGGGGAATGATTTTTATAATTGATTTTTACTTGAGTCAATCTTGTGTGAAGTGAAAAATAATTTAAAAAAAAAATTTTGAACATGTGACCATGGGAACCTTTACACTAGTTTTTTCGTGAAAACTGCTAAAATCAGAGACCCCTTGAAACTAACGAGTAACGAATAAAAATAGTATATTAAGAAAAACTTGTGCTGTGGCCTCATACTTTGATAGTTTTTGAGTACAGACAGTATTTGATGTTTGGAATAAACACACTTCTGAGCACAAGTGACTCAGGGTTCAGTCGCAAGTAGTGGTATCTTGCTGAGTGTGTGACGATCAAACAGCTACTGCCAATGATCAGTATTTCTGGCAATCCACAATATCACGAGAAAAAGATATAAGAATACTAAGAAGAGCATTCAAGTTCGTGTTCATGTATCTATGTGTGGTCTTTAGCAGCAGTTAACCCTCTAATGTTACTGCATACGCAACTATAAAGGACTCAGTAGACCACTGTGTCTCTGACAAAACTGCTGATGTCCTCTAGGTCAAAATGTCAGATCTATACTGCGTGTGCGTTTTCACCGAGCGCCTCATATTCCATCTGCGCCTTTTTTGCTTTCATTTACTCCAAAACCCGTATGACAACAGAAAGTAGAAAGGGCAATGAAAAACACTGACAGACAGGCAACAGAGAGAAGGGGGGGTGGGAGAGAGAGAGAGAGAGAGAGAGAGAGACAGGCGTCCTGCTATCAAACACCTCTTTGATGCTTCAGTACAACCTGAGATGAAAAGTCGGGTCTTTCATCTTCACTTTTTGAGAGAAATATAGATGAAAAAGTCTCCCATCTTTGAAATCGCTACAAATGCGACTGATGACAAATCAGGAAACTTTTACCACGGCAAGCTGAAGTAAGTGCATGATTGGTCCTTGCTTCCGCTGCATTTCAAAGTTATTGTTCTTGAAAGGCTTCCTTTCTACGCGAGGCACGCCGCCCCGCCGCCACCTTTTCTTCATTCCTCCCAGTCATCCGTGCCTTCTTAGGAGACCGTGTACATTTTGGGGAGGGCGATAAATGAAGAATGTTGGGATAATAGAGCCATCTATTTTTGTCAGCCCCGTAGCGAATCAGATATTTCCTTAAAAATAGGAGCAGGTAATTTGTAAGATTGGAAGCTGCATGATTCTCAGTATCCTCCTCTGACTTCAGTGATGAATACCTCATCACCTGGGTTTATTTTTTGTCAAGCTGGGATCCCACGCAAGGCCTCGAGTGCTTTACTCTCTAATGGAAGTTCATTCACCTAAATGGGATAATCTGTTACAACTGCATCGTTCACTGTGTTGTGCTGAAGGTGTTGCATATGTTGGATTTATTCCACTTATGCACTGATAATGCAAGCGGAAACTAAAATGAATGTTTTATTGCCCCATTTATTGCTAGCTCATCGTGAAGATTTCATAATGAACACATTTTGTCAGTGAATCAGAGTTGCCACGAAAATATGCGTTTTGCAGTGGATAGCCACGTCTAATCAGTTTCATCTCAATAGCCACGAGAGCCGTGCATAGACCTCTGTATACAATTTGCAGCAACAGAAATACATTACAGATCTAGTAGGATTCTGGCAGCAGACTCCAGTATAACATGCATCACATGTCTTTGGTAGCAGTGTCACGCATCTTCATTCTCACCTTTCTATACATTGCATTCACTCGCACCATTTTGCATCCCCAATTGACATAAAATGAATGCTATTTAGGAATGATACAAGGTGGCCTCAAATGGGATGTGTGGCATTAAATGAAAACAAGCAACCAGAAAACAGCCAGTGGGATCGAGACAACCACAACCAACTGTGTGAACAGTAGTGGAACCATTGCACACTTGGGGCCGAGACAACCTTTATCAGAGCGTATAAACACAGCATGGTTGTGTACTTTAATGAAAGGTAATAAAATTGATAGGAGTGTAAAGAAGTGTCTTTTTAGTCCTTTTCTATTAAATTGGTCTAACGTGCTAACAGCTGGGTTATAAAGTCCTATAACTTACTGTAATGCTTGACTCAAAATGGAATGGCAAGAAAAAAGAAACGAATGCTCAAATGGATTTTATCAGTGACATTCCCCCCGTCATCTCACACGTTCACACATCTTTCTGAAATGGAGACAAGTTTGCCGAAGCAGTGGAGGATCAATTACACTCTCGTAGGGCACAAAGTACTTGTCCTTCCAAATAAAATAAAAAAGACTTCCTGGCACCAGGGCCTGTTTGTGGAATTGCCTTCAACTAAATCTTTGATATACCACCCAGCCACTTGACGCCTGACTCCTGGGGTGTGAGGAGATTGTGGGAAAGACGAGGCCATATTATTTTAGAGAGACATCTGTGGCAATATAGTTACAACCGAATGCGTGTGTTTGATGTTTTGCTGAACCGACGATTGAGCACAGCTATATAATGATGTTTTGCTGGCTGTGGGTTTAGCCTAATTAACACAAAGGAGACATAGGCTTGCATAATATATTTGTCTAGAGATAGAATTCAAATTGGAATGATAAATCTTGATGTGTCAGGTTTATTGTACTATTTTGTATGTAACCAAGTCATGTCAATTGATTTCTTTTAACTATACTGCCGCTGAGTGGATAGTATGCTGTATATTGGAGATGGTGTGCTCAATGTCTTTTCTTTTTTTTTACCGCATTCAGCAAAGGTCAAAGGTATGCAACTCACACCGCACATCAAATAAGATTCGAACAGTTTAGTCTGCGCCAATGAGCCGAACGCCGTCAATGTTTTTCAAGGGACATGCAAAATTTTGCTTGAGGGAGTGTTGATATTTTTATTATAGACATCAAAACTTCTCCGTATAGCTCTCACAGTAAATCGCATGGTCTCATAGCCTCCACTGATGGCTAATTAAAGAACAGCACAACTTTTTTAAAGACCTCATAATTTCCTGTTTTACACATTTGCTAGTCATTTGGGATATGTCATCAACTCAGCCTTCTCAATTAGTTTTTTAATAGCACCTGAGAGGAGCTATAGACTACTACGCATGATATAAGGCCCGTCCTTTTTAATGTTAATAAGACTGGTGCTCTTGCACTGGAGGGCCCTGCTGCCAGCCTTCTGAGAAGTACCCTTAATGATTTATTTAGGTGGCAAGGCACTGCGGAAAACCACACCACTGCGAAATTAGTTTACACCCACAAGGTCACGGAACCAGGAACCTCACTGTTCTTTACTGACACATCTTGTTTCCTTTCCTCGGCTCCCTTCTTCTCACGTCCTCATCCTTCTCCTTCTTTCCCCTGCCTACTTTTTTCCTCTTTCTTTCAGACAAAGTGCAGAGGCCACGGCTTTAGAAGTGTGTGGGGGCAGCTGACATCTGACCGAAGGCACCGTTTCTGCACCGAGAGAGAGACAGATGCGAGCCCACACAGTTTGCGTTGGGAGCCAGAGGATTGTGCAGTTTCTATCGCTTGCTACTCTTGTTTTTTTTTTTTCTTCTCTCCTCAATCCATCCCTTGCCCTGTGCCCCTCCCACACACTGCTAGGAAATGTAGCCTCAAAGCGTCACCGCCCACAACAGAAGCACAGTGATCACAGTCTGCCACGAAAATACTCCCATCCAACGATTCCAATTCCCTCACTTCCATGTCGATCCACATGTAGCTGGTTAATGAGTGTCATGTACAGCAAGGTGTTTCATACCAGTGTTGCAAATCCCAATACTTGAAAGCCTCGTGGTATATAGAGATGATGCTGCGTTAAACACCTTCACATCTAGAGTACATCCGCAAACGGCTGATACGCATTACACACATCCGCACACCACTTTGTAGAAACAGAAACATATAAGAGGTAATGTGCATAGTGTTCCTCAACAAGGCCCACGGCTCTTCCTTTGAAGAAGAGGCAAACATCCTGTGGAACGTCGCTGAGCTGCCACAATGGGTTTTTGAAATAAAGAGACTTCAGTCTAAACAAAGGCATATGTAACAGCTCAACTCGACTGAAAGAAGGCATAGTGTGGCTTGACAGAATTTGGGATTACTATCACATATGATCTATGATTCATGAATGGTGTGGATACATTTGTGGGTGTCTGTTTGAAGCGTTTCATACCGATAACAGATGTGCATAGTATAGAGCAGTAGCCACTGTAGACTTCCCCCTCCATGCATCTATCATGCACCTCTCCAGCACTACAGACAGTTCTTTTTTCAGCATTATAGGCTACAGAACCAAATCAATATATTGCTATAAAACACATCTCTAATGCCTCGAGCTCAACTAGTTACAGATGATTTCTTGTGACTTCTGACAGTTGAAAAGAGAGCAAAATAGAATTTTCTAAACAATTCCTTTCATGGTTCGAGCAAAGATGCATTATTAGTTCAGCAAGCATTAAAAAAGAGAATAAAAAGAGAATGGCAACATTTGCATGTAGCCATTTTTAAATGGCAGTTAGACATGCTAAATCAATACTTGATGTATGTTGCAAGAGATGGTATTTTGACAGGTGGTTAAGGGATTGTGAGAGGTTACTACGAAAACCTCCCTCAAGGAAACTAGTTTACTCAATGTATTTCAAATGTGAACAATAGTTGAACCCATTCATCTTTCCCAAATGTGTTTCTCTTAAACTACAGTACATATAACATGCCCCAACAATCAATACAAAGTATACAATAGTGTATACAATTCATTGATTGTTTACACAGAACATTCCCATATAAAAATAAAAATGCCTTTTTTTTTGGACTTATAACAACCTCCACAGCCAGCCATTTCAAATGACTTGTATCTGGCTGCATATTCACACAATTAGCACAACGGATATTCAGACCATGGCCCAGACTAAGACCCAAGTTCAAACATAGCCACAGACTCAGACCCAGGCTGCCAAGGCTGTGGAGGAAAATATTCTAAATGTCCAGGGCTCTGAGGTGTCAAATTGAGGACTTTGCTCCTCCGAGAGAAGTACCTTAACATCGGAAGA
>OMOV01115106.1:0-11410 GCA_900312565.1 Beryx splendens
GACAGAGTGAGTGATCCCCATGCACTGGACCCGAGTGTAAAAGGTTCATTCAGAAACACGGGCGAAGCAGCAGGCCCAGTAAGGAGACAGCAACACCTCCACATTCACAGCAGTCGAGTATGTGAGAAACATCTGGAAGAACACGTGGGAAGAGTGTTTGTGCACGACCTTTAAGACGGCTCAAACCATTTACCAACAGTAGAGTACATCAGATCATATCGGAGGTATAGTAAATAGTGTTTTCTTGAGAAAAGCCTGGGACAGCGGCCGCTGGGCCGACATGTTACTGGTCTCAGAGCAGTTTGACTTGTTGAACCTGACAAGTTGAACTGTATTGATATTTTGGCGGAGGTAAGCAGTACAGACAGTCAGTAGTACGGCTCACAGCAGATAATATTCTCAGCCAATCCAGTTACCGTAACGAAAGAAGATGTCAGCGGTGGTAACGGAGCGCTACACGACAGAGCCAAGCGCTACCTGTAGGCAGTGGGCAGTAGCAGGCTTGTGACCCCGAGTTCACTGGTTCCAATCCCCAAGCACCCAAAATAAGAAATGTAATCTTTTGTCCTATTCAGCCTCGACACACTGCTGCGCTTTGGCCTCACGAAGCTTACCGACTGGCCAGAGCCGCCTCTGATCCTGACCCATAGTCCCCCTTCACACCTGACCGTGTCTCGATCTGATGTGGCTGCATTACAGCTACACATGAAAATACATCTTAAGTGACTCCATGTTCCCCTCTCCTCACCAAAGACAGATTGGTGGTCCCCGGACCCCACGCTGAGAGCCACTGGGCTACATGATCCAGGTAGAGTGAAGGCATTGGGGTGGGGGCCAGGGAGCATGAGATATTATACATACTGATCTGGTTGAGTGTCTCCTGGGGGATCCAGCTCATGTCAACGTCGTTGTGGCTGGAAGTTCCCATTTCCACCTTGGGAGCTGGACGCCTCCTCTGCACACACACACACACACACACACACACACACAGTCAAGATGCTGATGCCAAGTGCAGTAAAATAAATCTGTTCATCAAACCATCAAGATGAATAATAATAATATCTAGTTGTGTGTGACTTCCTCAACTGATCTGAAGGCTCTTCTGCACGCTGTTGATTTGAAGCTCGTGTTAACTTTGACTGCATGATTTTTTTTAAATCTTTCTGGACAATAAAGTTGGTTAATGGCTTTCAATTTTCAATTCTGATTTTTTTTGTCTGTTTAGATATCAAGTAAGAACAGAATTATATTAGTATTGTATTTTTTTTTCTAATTCTGGGCAACATTTAACATGTTAATATAATATAATATAATATATGTTAATATGTCTGCACTAATGGCACTGAGACATATATATACTGTATGTACCTGTAAATGTGTTGTACTTTTCAGTCGACTTCAGTGATTTAAGTAACTGAAGCGACTTCTGACACAAAATATGAAATGTTCTTCTAATGTATAAAATATATTTGAAGAACATGCGGCAGGTTCCCCTCATCACGTAACCCTCTGACGGTCTGACCGACTACACCCCGGCTTCAACACATTCAGTCATGAGCCTCATCAGAGCGTCACGGTGTGTTGGCAGCCGATAGTGTTTATTGTAGTTTTGGTACCTTTCTGGACTCCAGCAGCTGGTGAAGACCGACGACCACCAGCAGCCCCAGACCGGACAGGAAGACATACATGAAGATCCTGGGAGAGAAGAAGAAGGAGAGAGGGGAGAGGGAGGGGAGCAGGACATTTGAGAGAAGTGAAACAACAGAAGATGGAGGGAGTTTGAGAGGGAGGAGAGTAGAGGAGGGAACAACAGAGAGGGGGAAAGAAGGACGAGGGAGGGGAGTGAAAACAATAAGTGATCAATCAAAGTGCATCCTGTCAAATAAACAGACGAGCAAACCAGGTTACAGTTTAGATGGAAACGTTAGAGATGAGAGAGGTGAGAGGCTTACGTCTCTCCGTCCAAGCCGTCTTCCCTCTCAGTGATGGTGACTGTCTGGTTGAACACGGCGTCCTGGAAAACATTTCCCTAAACACACAGAGAGAGAGAAGGAGAAATGAATGATACAAATTTAAATTAAAACTCTCAACCTGCTCTTGTCTCTTCACTGACTGTTCCACACAACACTTGACGTGGTAATTTGTTTTTAGTTCATCAGAACCAGAAGGTACACTTTGGAAACTCCCTCCTTACATTGCTGTCCTTGTAGTTGAGGTTGATGACCAGTCCGAAGGGCCGTCCTCCCATGGGCTCGGCGGGGATGAAGGAGTACTCGAAGGTGGCCTGTCTGCTGGGGGGAACCATAATGCCAAGCTGGAGAGCCGTGAAGTTCTGGATGTAGAACTGGAAGTCCTGACAGAGGAGCAAACAGACCCGTGTCAGAGGGGGTGTGGCTTCTCCTCCCGAGGCGCCGAGCAGAAACAATGATACACACTTCACACCTGACATCTGTTCCATTACACATCTGATAACCGCTGCTCTGTCTAGGTGATCCACGGTTACGATCACACCTGCAGTTGGTTTTCGTTGAGCTGAACCCGAGTGAAAAAGGTGACTTTGCTGCAGTTTTGCATTTCGGTTCATTTCGGTTCTCACTTCCCAATTACAACCGGAGCACAGCTTGTGAACAAAGTCACATGGACTTTTGTGTATGTGAGAGAGAGTCACTGTTGCATGCACGCTGAATTAGAGGTACCTCAGGAATGTGTCGCTTATTTAACATCAGAGAGGAAAAGACGAGGATCGAAGAAGCTTAGAAAAACTCTCAGACATATTCCTGACTCTTTCCATTCCATGAATTACTGCAACATGGGTAACGCTCGCAGCTGGTATCTGTCCTGTTCTTGAAACTTAACTTCTCCTTACAGCAATACAGTACATGGTATCGTACTCGAACTAGGGATGTAACGATCTGCCTGGTTGCCAGCTCCATTAGGAACCGTGTGTCTGACTGAAACCCGTTGAAAAGGCTGGAAAGGTTCTGTACCTGCGGGTAGCGGAAAGACGCGTCCAGAGACTCCACCACAAAGTTCTCCGACCCCTTGTTGGTGAAGCCCAGCAGGAACTTGACAATGTCGTTGGCAGGAAAGTCTGCAGACACATAGGGAGAGACGAGCGGGTCAAACGAGGTCTAGAAAACGTTCAGGTTCACAAGAGAAAAACGAAAACCCAAATAAACTTGACACGCATCTTTATAAATCCTGTATTTTAAAAGACAACAGAGCCAATACTATCTGATGTTCTTACTATCGGTTGCTTCTAATGATAGTGCTATAGGGATTTAAGTTTATTCTGCTGGTGCACTCACTTCAGTTCGACTGGATCAGAGAATCAGCTCCATGCTTACACTATAAATGTCTTTAGACTAAAACATTTTCAACATGAAACATGAGCAGCTACCATTTCATTCAGTTCTGGAGTGTCAGGAAACTACTACTTTTTTTGTCTCAAGGCCACAGTAGATCGTACATGTTCAAAATTCACCGGACACTTTCAGTATTTTACCGGCCAACTACAAATGAACACGACAGGACGTCCAAGTGACGGCTGGGTTACCTCACATAGTGACAGAGAACAAAGACAAGGAGAGAGAAAGTAGGTTAGTTTGTGTTTTGTTACCGTCTCCTTTGACGAACAGGATGGTGGTGTCGGCGTTGGGGGAAGCCTTCACCTCTCCGGCTAACGCTTCCTCCTCTTCTTCCTCTTTTTCTTCCGTCTAGACAAACAAACAAACAAACAACACACACACACACACACACACACACACACACACACACACACACACGCTTGTTGGATTTCTCAGGAACAGATTTGAGAGGAAAAAGACATTTAGGTGCACATAGGGAGTGTAGGTACATGCTTTATTTCAGGGTTGCATTTAAGATTGCAGAGTTGAATCTAACTCATCAGGAATGTCCTCACCCTAAAAATACAGCCGTCCCGTCCCGGAGTTAGTTAGCTGACTGAGTTATGGGCCATTTTCCACTATGACTCTTCACTTTAACAGTTGCTCCCTACAGAGGAAGCTGTCCTGCTGGCTGGTACCCAAGCTGGCTTTCACACCTACATCACTTGGTCCAGACTTTACAAACATTTTGCTAAATTCAGATCAGTTTGACAGGTGTGTGAAGACGCCACGTGGACTCAGGTGCAGCCCAAAAACTTGAAAAGGGTTGACCAGCAATCGCCTGTTTCGGTCCTGTTCCATTTGGACCGTGGTGCGGATAATTTCTGGTGTGAAAACAAGTACGTCTGAGGCACGGCAGAGGATTATGTCATCAACCTCAGGGCGCCCTGGTGGCTCACCGAGTAGAGTGCGTACCACATAAGGCTCAGTCCTTCCTGCAGTGACCCGGGTTTGAATCCAGCCTGCGGTCATTTGCTGCATGTCCTCCCCTTGCTCTCTCTCTCCCTTACCTCCCTGTCTCTCTCTCACTATATCTGTCTAAGAAAGCATAAAATGCCAAAAATAAATCTTTAAAAAAACTCCTCCAGAACACCACCGAGTGTAGCAGTATAATGTGAAAACACCCGCTCAGTGCCATTTTAGTTGGTTTTTTTTTTTGTACCCACCAAAAATTCTGTCCTAACGTCCGCTTGATATTGGGCAATTTTATATATTTTTTAAAATTTTATTTTATTTGCACGCATAAAACTGCATAAAATCCAAATCATGAAAAAAAGAGATGTGACAGGAGGTCAAGGAGCCTCAGGCTTTTACAGCGGCCCTCCCCTCAACAGAAAAACTAACAATAACAAAAAAATACTAAGCTGACCTAATTTAGAAAAATGCAAGAAAAAATAAATAACAAGAAGCACACAAAATGAGCAGTGGACCAAACTCTGGTTCGGACGTCTGAAGGACTATTACGATGTGAAAACGCCCGAAGACGAGAGAACGTGTTTACCAGTCAACCGCAACAACATCTGAGAAACTCTCCTACAGAACGAAGGAGAAACGCCTTCTCAGTTCAGAGTGAGAGCTTAGTAACCATCAGACGCATTACAACTCGGGGTAATGAACTTAATTTCTCTTCCAGCTGTCACACTGGCTGATGGATTAGAAAATCCGTTGGCCACTTTTCACTATTCTACCATCGAGCTGGACCTTTGACGGACGGCCGGTTACCTGCCAACGCGGCCCGTGAGCAGACAAACTGCCTGGTGTTAACGCCCCACCCTGAAATCACTCGGTCACTCACCAGCTCTGCGTTGTCGTCATCTTCCACCTCCGCCTCGTCGTCCTCGTCTTCAGCCGTCACGTCATCCACCACGTCTTCATCCACAGCCTCGGCCTCCTCGTCCTCGGTGGGATCCTGAGCCGCCACTGCCGGCCCTACGCAGGTGGGAAATCAGAACGTCTTTAAAATGCAGACTTTTTGAATATTATTTTCATGGCGTTTCTGCATTATTAGACGGTATGCAGTAGAGCTGAACTGAAAAAAAACTGAAATCACAATATGAACTTCTGCAATTTCCAAATCGCAGACACTGCAGTTCACTGCGTTAGACAGAAGGGCGGCGTCCAAACGGATTTCTTAACAAGCTATTTTAGAGCTCCAGATAATCCAAGTACATAAACTAAGTACGAAGTGTATCGGTGAAAACCTTTCATCAAACTGACACTCAGTAAATTCTGCACATTGATCTACTTTTATCAACAAAATCACTTTTTCTTTAAACAATTTTAAAGTTCTAAAAATAAACTACAAGAAAAAATAGTGATGATATGAAACGCAGTTGAAATCGCAACTGTCTGCAATATTCTGTCAAGTAATCGCAATTCGATTTTCTGTCAACACCCCGACGTCACAGTGAGAGGAAGGAGTCCGTCTGTAGCACCCTGAGCAGCATTCAAACCGTTACTGTGACAGGCACTGAGGGTGTGTCCCGTTACCGGACCACTGAGCCACCACACGACCCCCGGGTGTTTATTAGGGAGCTCTTCATCTTTTTGCCAGTTCAAATCTCCGGACCATCGGGAAACCTCCGGGCGCTTTCCTTCTCCCTCTACACTACCGTCAGCCATTTAAACCCTCGACCGCTCAGCGGCCAACTGGGGCAAGTAAAAGAAGTATTTGGGCGAGTGGACTTTGCTCTGTGTTTGCCTGAAGGGGCACGTAGTGGGTTTCTTATAATATATCTGACATTTCTCTCCGTGGCCCATTTCCCTCAGCTGCTCTGCACTCTGCACTTCCTCATTGTGTTTTCAGTAAATGAAACGTGTAGAAAGCAGAGAGAGTCACATTAAAGTTTTCAGAGCGTGTTGTGTTTCCAAAAAGGCGGAGAGTATCCCACACTGCACACAGATGATGCGTTACAAGTGACGGGGGAAATACTCTCCGCTGCAGCTCGTTGGAGGCATTTATGTGCACAACATTTGAGTCCGAGACAAATTTCCCTACGGGGACAATAAAGTGTATCGTATCGTATCGTTTAGTACATTAAAACCAACGACACCGGAGGAGCTGTGGGAAAAATTCAATCAGCGACAATTACTTAAGCCCGAGAAAGAGAATGGAAGAGAGACTGTCCTGAGGGAGAGAGTGAGATCTACGGTTGAGAAGGGTTTCTCTTCATGCATTTCATATTTTTAAATAGATTTTAAATTGCTTAGTCAAATGATTTTCCATTTTTAATATGAAATTAAATATTCATAGTCATGAATGAAATTAAATGAATGAAATAAATTTTCACAAAGGTTTTTGGTATAGGGACATCCTTCAGCGTGCACATAAAAATAAAAACAATAACAGGTCATTTAAAACATTACTCCACGGACGCCTGTCGGGGAAACAATGTAAAAATTAAACCTAAAATAACCAGTAACGTTATTTTATGTGACAGTTGTATTATTGTGGAAATGAGCTCGACAGTCTGGCAGCAGCTTGACTGCTGGTCTTTCCCGAGGGGCAAGTAGAGCAACCAGTCAGTGTTAACTCACAGAGTTAAAGAAGGTAAACATGTCTAACACTCCTGCAGCTACTCCTCCAGGCTGTGGCTGAAAATCTGTGTCCTTAAAACACTCTGATTAAGACTTTAACATGATCTGTTGAGATTACTCACTGATCAGCTGTGCCAAGAGCACAACCACAGCCAGCGTTACCCAAACCGTATCTGCTCAACGCACCACACACACACACACACACACACACACACACACACACTATATTCAACAAATGCTATGTTACCGTATGATCAACAAGCTTTGTTCTAATGAGACATGATGCTGCTGAAAGGGCTGACGTGGCTTGGCACACTGCACAGGCCGACAGGCTGCAGTAACTCAGAATGATGCAGCCAAGAAGACTGTTAACGTTACAGTGAGCCAATCTGAGCAGTGCATGCATGTAATGTAAAGAGCCAACCTTAAAAGCTAACTAGCTAGTTCCTCTAAGCCAAGCTGCGCTGTTAGCTAACGTTAGCCAGCTCGCTGTTAATTTCCCGAGGGAGCCTTCATCACTGGAGTATTACGTGTAATTTAACGTTCAGACTTCGTTAAGTAGGTGAACTCCTTCTGTTGGCTGTCCAGTAACAGTTAAGCTGTGGGTGACAGTTAGCTTGATGAGCTAGCCAGCAGGCTAACTACCTGCTAACAGGCACAGTAAGGACACGTCAGTCTAAGAGAAGGCAGCAGTGTGGTACTCATATAACGGTAAATCACAGGCAGTGGAAATGAACTATCGACGAGGTATAGTCGCTTTAGCAGGATAGTTACGAAACGCCGTGAAAAAGTGAGCAAGCTCGTCGTATTTATTGACTCAAAGCTTCGCAGCTTGTTAGCTAGCACATGTCAAATGCGCACCAACAACGGCCTTCCCCTTTCCGGACAGGGGCTCGTGAGCTAGCCGCCGCCGTTAGCTAGGTAGCATGTACCTAGCTAGCTTGCTATTAACGGTCCTTTAGGCTGTGCCGAGCGGAAAGCAGCCGCACCGCTCCTCACCTTTCACGAGGAGGGTCGCCGGGAAAGCCAGTAGCACCAGCAGCAGCAGTTTGGGGAGAAACTTCATCATCTTGACGCTGAAATCAGTGCGCGTTCATTCACTGTCTGTCAGTCTGTGCGCCGCCGTGCTACCGTTACGAATATTACTGCACATGCGCATAAGAGAGCGTCAAACCGGAAGTATCGTCAACGTTCCCTTGAATAGAATGGAATAGAATAGAAAAGAATGGAATAGAATAGAATACACACAATGTTAGACACACTCAGGTGCTCTCTCTTGAATTAAGACGTTAATTTCACTGGAACCAATTTATTTTTAAATGCATTAACTTTAACTGTCCTTATTGTCTAAAACAATTTTTTGTTCCTTATACGTCAAATTACTCACTAAGACGCTGTGATCAGATCCTCTATAGTCCCGGTTGTATCTGAAGTTGGTAACAAAGCTTTTATGTTTCCGGCTCCTTCTGATTTGAATAATTTACCTG
Organism: Beryx splendens; assembly: GCA_900312565.1. Taxonomy (NCBI): domain Eukaryota; kingdom Metazoa; phylum Chordata; class Actinopteri; order Beryciformes; family Berycidae; genus Beryx; species Beryx splendens. The sequence goes on from OMOV01115106.1 coordinate 8,432, forward strand.
TAAATATTGTTGTCATCATTTTGCTCATTTAAAAATGTTTTGTTTTCTCATCTTAAAACACGTTGCCTATGTTTTCAGTAATGCCATCACTGCTCCTGTATTTCCTTTATAGATTGACCCTTGATTGATGTGTCTAGTTGAAGGTTGTAACTTTTTTCCTCTTTCTTTTTAGTTAGTTATTTGTTTGCTGTTTGTTTTTGTCGTTGTCGTGTCACAGTATATATCTTGTGTCTTGTATTGTTGTTTTACATTTGTTTTGTGAGCATTTGTTTGGGACCCCCTTGAACACGAGATGAAACATCTCAGGGGTTTATCCTGATATACTTTTCTCTAAACACTGGAACTAACATACTGCAGTCTCCTTAACTAACTGCTCTTTAAACTAACTACTCTTAGGTTTTTTAATCTATACTCTTAAGTGAACAATACACTTTGCACACTGTGTTTCTGCAGATAAACACAGTTTTTATTTATTGACTTTGCTTGTTTAGTATTATGTAGTTTGTTCTGCATCACACTCAGAGAGCTGCGGATGCAGTGTCGTTGCCTACTTGCACAATGACAGTAAAGGAAATGAACTGGTTGACGGTCATCAGACCAGGGAACATTAGTCTGATAATGATAGACTGATGTTTAAGGCAAATGTCTATTCTGAGTTTAGTTCTCCTTTGAGATGACTGTCGTACGTCTGATTCTGAGTGCTGCTCTTAATGAGACGAGAAGAAACACATTTGTTGACAAATCAGTTTTTATTTCGCCCACATGTGACACACTGCAATTATAATATGGCAAAAGAATATAACTGAGATCAAGTGATAGACAATTTGACATAATGTGTAAATAAACTTAGTAGAACAGAACAAACAAAATATCTTTACAATGGAGACATTTAGAAACTACAAGCCAACAAATCCTCAACACAAAAATAAAGAAAACAAGGATTTAAAATTAAATTGATAACAAATCGCCTTGTTCAAAATCAACACATAACATATGAATATTCGGTAAATGATACTCTATTGCATCTAGTAGTTATCAAATCAAAAAAATACAAAATAGAAAGTGAGTTTCCTCGACAACTGGTGGATGAGTGAGAGTTTTTACTGGACAGATGAGTTACAGGTCGCCGGACACGACGGGATGCAATCAGTTTCCACAGCAAGACAACAAACCCGAGCAACACGACTTACTGGACACATGAACGACTTCCTAAAAGAGTAAAATATATCTTCTTCCCAACACAGAGGCAGGAGCCTGCGTATCAAAATAGAGTTCGACGTACAGAAATCTCAAGGCCGACGTACGGAAAGCTCACGGCGTCCGCTCAGATCGCACCGTCAGTGTGCAGGCGACGCTCAGAACAGCTGACAGAACATGATGTCAATACTTTTATTTATACTTTAGACAAAGAAAAAGCCTTTAAACGGTCTGATACAAGACGGTACGACACAGTGTGTTAGTTTGTGTTCAGAACAGGATTTGGGTCGATTCATGAACGAAAGCATCGATTCCAGTTCAGCTGAGGAAAAAAAATCTACAGGAAACAGAAACGGAACTGAATTGGAATTCCAGTTTTATTTAATTTAATGGAATTCTGTGAAATTCCATGTTATATGCGTTATAGATTATCAATACTGAATGTCAGAGGTGTGACCAAGTCAGCTTTGCTCGAGTCCCAAGTCGAGTCTCAAGTCCTGAGGCACAAGTCTCAAGTCGAGTCTCAAGTCTAAATGTAGAACAGCAAGTCAAGTCAGAACAAATCCAGAGTCCAGCATCAATTTAATATCTGTGACTTGAGTCTAAGTCATGTGACTCGAGTCCCCATCTCTGCTGAATATCATAAAATGTTAAAGGATCCTTTCAGCTGGTATTTGATGCAGAACTTGTGATGGTGATCAATACATTATGATTGAATATGTGATTTGTTGAACTGTCTTATTTGATTAATAATGTTTTGATTTATAATGTTTAGCGAGTCGAGACAAACTGGAATTTCATGGAATTCAGTTCTGTTTCCCGTCGTTCCGATTCAGTTCACATTCTGTTTCCTCAGCAAGTCCAGTTCAAATTCCGAATCCAGGAAGTGAATTTGAATTTCCCATGAATTCTCAGTTCAGTTCATGAACGGCTCAAAGTCTGCGTCGGAAGCCTGCCGCTCTCCTCTCCCTCCTCTAGAAACACAGAGGTTAGTGTTGGTGTTTACATGTACAGAACACACTAAGATACCGAAACTGAAGGTATGCCATGTGGTCTCTCTTTCCTTCCTTCCTTCTTTCTTTCTCTCTTTCTTTCATTGTTACTTCATTTCTTTCCACATCATGTCAGAAGTAACTAAACTCGGCCGCATGTGAATTAAAAATCAGGATAAATGATTAAAATAATTGAGACCTCTAAGCCCTTTCCTCCTCCTTTCATCCCCCCCTCCACTCATCCCTCTCTCCTCCCTTCCTCCTCTGGTTGTATCACTCCAACAACCCCCCAAAAATTCATTTTTCCTTCCCATCCATCATCTCTACTCCTCTCCTTCTCCATTATCTCCACTTCAACCCCGTTATCTCTTAAAGACGGAAGACTGACCTCAAAGCCCTTCCTTCCTTCCTTCCTTCCTCCCTTTCCTCCTTAAAGGAAAAATCCCCCTCAGATCCTCTCACACTGTTAAATATCAATCTGTGATGTTCGATACATTCAGGGAGTTATTTTTTAGTTATAAGATCATATAAATATAGCGAGTGAGCCAAATAGTTTAGGGCATGTCTCTGATCTTGGCCATGCCCCCTTACTCAACCCCCAGCCTGCCTCTCTGCTGCAGTGCATGCTGGTCTCACTCCTGCTCCTGTGGTGGAGAAACTGGTCTCTCTCCTCTTCTACGATGGGTAGAACAACTAACTACTGACTGGAACCAGAGATGAAACAACAGCACAGTGTTTAAGTGTTTAAGGGGGATGTTTCCTTTAAGCTGTAACAGCATGCCTGACTTTT
>OMOV01115111.1:0-10360 GCA_900312565.1 Beryx splendens
AGTGAGACAGAGAGGGAGGGAGAGGGCAGGAGGAGCGAGCGGCAAGACAGAAGGAGAGGAGACCGAGAGAGAGAGAGAGAGAGAGAGAGAGAGAGAGAGAGAGCTTGTGTGCCTACGTGTCCGTGTTGTCATTCCGACTCGACTGGACTGGACTGAAGCTTGCAAGGAAAGGTCCAATAAACAAGCTCTTTTGGGAATCTGTGCGGAATGCCGCCCCACTGCAGGAAAAGCACCTCCCTACGTCATCCTCAGCTGAGTGTAGTAGTCACGTGACTGCAGAGAGCAAATACCGTCACTTCCTACCATTAACCCAGCGACTAAAGTGTGTGTTTGGGCGACAGTTTTTTATTATACGTTGCGTTGCCTTTATAGCAAAGGTTCACACAGTGAGGTCCGGGGACACCCAGGGGTCCTTGAGGGCCGGGGTTTCAGAGTTCCTCCTGCAAAATGAGACCTGTCATGTTTTCACAGAGATATATAGGCTATGGATGAATTCAGAAATCCTCTCAGACGAGTGTCTCTGAGGCATAACGTGTATCTGAAGTGCGGGGCTTCTCTTCTCTTCCTTGGCATGAATGTGTTAACGAGCCTCCGCTTCATTTCTTTCGTTTCATCACTCCTACACGTTCGAGGGCGTGCGCTTTACACGCCACTGTACGTGACGTCAAACCAGCATGGCGGTCAAGGTGACTTCGGCATCGCTCTCTTAACAATTTTCAAATATCTACTTTAACATGTCTGCATGTTTTGTTCGTTTTCTTGTGTAGGAACTGTGAAAGCTAGAGTTTGTGGTCCTATCCGAATGGGATTCGTGCGGATGCGGTGAACTGAGAGGCTGTAGCATCACTGGGCTAGCTACCGCCCGGCCGGCCGGCGGTGCCTGGCCTTGATGAAACATCCACAACCTCGAACTTAGCGAGATAATGCTAACCAGCTGTCAGACTGTTAAGACTGGCTAGATAAAACCACTAGCGCTAGCTCAGCTCGCATCGTTTCACAGCAGACGACTCTTTGTTAACTTGCTCTTGTCTTCTCGCCTCTTTGCCGATTTAAAACCTAACATGTCATTGCTACGGTTTGTGTCCTCTTCATTTGAGTAACTAGTGCTTGCTAGCTAGCTAGCTAACTTAGCCAGTTCTAGCTTCAGCTTGTGTAGAAGGCTAGCTTGTAGGTTGGTTGGCTGGTTGGCTGGTTAGCTGCCTAACTTGATGTACTTGTTAGTGTGCCAGTGTGCGGTGGTTAGCCGCGGGTAGAGCCGCTGTAGCGAGCCTGTTGCTGTGGGTTGCGCTGTCTCCTTCAAAGCAGTGGACGTTTCAAGGAGACATCAACCCAGCGCAACTCATTTGTTTTGCTTCATGTTTTGTCCAGTGCAGTGCTTGCAATGCTTCATAGTTTTCGTAGGAAATCTAAATACACATATTTTCACTGTTCGATCAATATCATATTAAAGCCATTTTATTGTTGTGTGGCTGCAGGTGCAATCTACCAAACGCGGGGACCCAAGTGAGCTGAAGGCAATCTTTCAGAAGGTAAGAGTGGCAAAGATTTCATAACTGTCGGGAAATCAGTGTATTTGCTTTTCTGGTCAAGGCCAGGGTTATGCATAGACCATCGGCATAGTAATATACTGTATATGCTCAACATTAACATAGCCATCAGAATTATCTGTCAAATGGTTTTGAATTAATGAGAAATACAACTGAGCCAGCACGGTCTTCAGTCACTTTGTGAGTAGGCTAGTAAGATTGTGTCATGGGGTTTTGATTACAAGGTTAGACACAGATTTAGACCTTACACAGACTGTCAGTGAGCATCCTCATCAGTTAGCCAAACTTTGCACGGCAGCTCTGTTTCCTGCCAGATGACAGAGTTTAAAAGCTCAGGGTTACTGCTGGTAATGGTTGTTCAGTAAGCAGCTGATACCCTTGTGAGTGCGGTGGCTGTTTTTGGTTTAGCCCTGCACCGTAAATTCCTTCATCTCAGCTTTCCCTTGTCTGTCTCAGCTTTCCCTCAGATATTCATGACGGGACAAGGGAATGTGTTTAAAGAGCATAGTGGGCGTTAGAGCCTGGATACCTCAGTCGGTAGAGCTTCAGACTTTTAATCTGAGGGTCCAGGGTTCAAGTCCCTGTTTGGACGTAGTAATGCGTTTTCTTGTGTTGTCTCCTTTGTGCTACAAGTCAGGACCTGTATGCCCTTGTACTGTGCGGATCACATAGTAACGGTTTCACCTTGTTACTCGGCATCATATTACCAAGACATATTGCTTGTGCATGGTATGTTCGTCACAATAAACAGCTTTTGAGTCAAGAGTAAAGGCTATTGCGTGCCATTAGAGCGCACAAGGGCAGACTGGTTGTGTATGGCATGAGACGATAACAGTGACATTTGTAGCTGGCTTAGTTACCCTTCACATAGAATCACTGCCTCCTGCATGTGACCCGCTGTGTGACATTTGTCTGGGCCAGCAGTTGCCAGTGTGTGGATATAAATAGGCCAAATAGTTAACCTGCACAAGCTGAACACATTAGTGTTGGTGTGTCTGCACATGCATGCACTATTGTGGCCCATGTTGTAATTCTGTCATGTCATGACTGCAAGGACAAGGAGAGGGGGGGGGATGCTTTCCGCAGTGTTTCCCATACATGGGCTTTATCTGGGCGGCCTGCTCGGTAAGATTCCCAATGTAAGAAGGAATGTCAAATTCACATTACATTGTATAGAGCTGGTTGTGCAGCTGTCATTTCACATTGCACAGACCAGTTGCACCCAATCCGACAGGCTCTCAAGTTGTGAAAACAAAAAAGTGAAACTTACAATTCTACAATTTGCTCCAAACTCACTTATTTATAATGGTATTTGTAAACAGTAACTTCACACTTTTTAGAGAGAGTTAACATGAGTGCAGTGCAGTGCAGTGCAGTGCTGCTGACCTGTGGTTCAGCCATCTACTTGTCATGCTTCACGAATGAGCATGCCTCTCAAGGTTGACCAAACAGGTCCTGGCCAGGGCATTGTGAGGGTTGACAAAGCTGTTGGTAACATAGCCAGTATAAAGCCATGCTCCTGACATGGCTTAGCTCATGGTTATGTAAACGGTGTGAGGTTACTAGAAGTGCACGTGTACAAGTGCCGTTTGCTCAATAGTTTGGACAAAAGTAGCTGACTGCTTTTTGGTTATTGGTTTCTGTGGAAGATAAATAATTGTAGTGCTTGTTTGCTGACTGAAGCCACCAAGTCACGGTTGACAGGGCATAACACCAGGTTAAATCACTTGACTGAATTAAACACCCTGATCCCAGGTCAGTCAGGAGAAAGGACAAAGGGAAAGAAGTTTGAGTGTGTAAAGGGGTAGGAACCCCCGTTCTTGTCTCTCGTCCTCCCCTCAGTATGCCAGTGTAGCGGACAAGGATGGAGAGAGGTTCATGACCCCAGGAGACTTTGTCCAGAAGTACCTCGGACTACACACGCAGATCCACCACAACCCCAAAACTGTACAGCTCATCGCTGGCGTAGCTGACACCACTAAGGACGGGTATGTACTGTACAGACACACTTGCACACAGCTTATCACTAACTGAGAGTTTATGGAGTCATGTCTGATCAATAGTTGCCATTATAGCCACTTAGAGATAAGATAAAACTCAGAGAATTACTCCTAATCAGCATGCACAGATAGGCTCTCACGCTCACTGTGCTGATCACATCAGTGTTGGGTCGTCTCCATGTTAATCTTTCATGTTTGTGTTTAACAATACGTCTTTCTTTTCTCCTTCACACACGCAACGGCAGCCTGATCTCATTCCAGGAGTTCCTTGCTTTTGAGTCGGTGCTGTGCGTCCCAGACGCTCTCTTCATAGTAGCTTTCCAGCTGTTTGACAAGACGGGAACTGGAGACATTTCCTTCGGTATGGACCGCCGTGTGTTCTGTGGGTTCGATTCACTTTCAATTCAATTAATGCGAAATACAAATTGAAACTATCATCTACCTATTCTCTCAAATTTTGAGGAAAATCCACTGAATGAATTGATCGTCTTCAGAGTGCATCGAACCCATCGCTGGTGTGTTTGCGTGTTTTGCCAGCGTAATGTTCATGTTTCCCTGTGGTGCTGTGTGGAGAAAGAATTTACTAACCTGACGTCATTAACCAGATTATTCTTAGGTCTAAGCCATTACACATGGATGCAGTTACTTACACAACCACTCTCATGCACTCTTTCTTACTTCTTTCTTTTCACGCAGAAAGCTTGCGTCATGTTCCTCCACAGATTTGTGCATTTTTACTAAACTATGTAACTTGAAAATAAAAACCTATTTATTGTTTTCATTTGTCCGACTGACAAATTATGTGTGCATCAATATATTGATTTATTAATTGTGTGTGTGTGTATTCCAGAGAATGTGCGTGACATCTTCAGCCAAACCACAGTGCACCACCACATTCCCTTCAACTGGGACTGTGAATTCATCCGCCTGCACTTTGGGCACGACCGCAAGAAACGCCTCAGCTACCTCGAGTTCACCCAGTTCCTACAGGTATGCAAGCTCGCACACACTGCTGAAAGACATTTAGGCATTTAAACATACATACACACACACACACACAATGGAACAGCAGCGTCACACTCTTTCAGTCTCACTCCCTCTCTCTCGCACGCACACCTTTATGCTTTGACTTCCATATTTCCACTCACTCTTCCTGTGGCGTCTTTGTGTAGGAGCTGCAGTTGGAGCATGCACGCCAGGCATTTGCCCAAAAGGACAAGGGGAAGAGCGGCGTCATCTCCGCCATGGACTTCAGTGACATTATGGCCACCATCAGACACCACATGCTCACACCCTTTGTGGAAGAGAACCTGGTCTCCGTGAGTAGGAGAGGACAGCGGGGGACAGAGGGGCACTGGGAGCTTAGGGGAGGAAAGGGAAGAATATGGAGGACAGGAAAAGTTTTTACGGTGTTATGGATCATCAGTTATATTATTTTAAGACAGAATCTGATCCTTCAAACTCCAAGAGTCTAGTCCAAGTGTCCATGCATTAATTTGAGCTTCGACCAGCAGCTAATTACACAAGTCACTGTCGGTCGGTCTGGTTGGTCTGGTCAGTCCCAAAGATTTCAAAAACCCCACGGAGCTGCAAGATACAGAGATACAACACAATACGTACATTAGCTTTAACAGGCAGCCACATTGGTGGTAACATTGATTGATGTTGCACATAGTCAAAAAAAAGGCCTAAATAACAGTTCATTGATCAGGCCTCTTAATGAACATCCTTATTAGTGACTGCACAATTTAAAGTGTTGTCCTGCCTTAGGCTACCACTTGTCACAACGGCCCCAATACGGTAACTTGCACCAATCTGGTCTCAGCTTATCATGCTTGTTTATGTTAGGCATTTCCTTACGTTCCAACAATAACCTCAGAGATTTCTTGGCAGGCATAAAGTGATAGTTTACAAACGCAATGATATGATACTCGGGTAATCGAAAATCCTGTGTACTATTTTAAATTCCATAAGACAGTATTGGGTACTGCTCAAGGAATCACACGTTTGACTTTGAGTTAAGCTGCAGCTGTGCCTCTTGGTTTACTCATTATTAGTCAAACATCGAAAAATGTGGAGCAAGGTGCTTTGAGTGACGTGTGCTGCTTGTGCTTCTCCCAGGCTGCAGGTGGCAGCACCTCTCACATGGTCAGTTTCTCCTACTTCAATGCCTTCAACTCCCTCCTCAACAACATGGAGCTGATCCGCAAGATCTACAGCACGCTGGCTGGCTCACGCAAGGACACGCTGGTGACCAAAGGTACGCACACACAGACTGGAGCATTGGTATGATGCCGTTTCTTTGACCCTCAGATGAGCGGCTCACACGAGTGTGTCGGCTATGTGTCTGTTATTCAGTAATTGAATCAGAATTGTTTACACTGACTGTCTCTTCTCCGTCTCTTTCCGCAGAGGAGTTTGTTCATGCTGCCAACAAGTTTGGTCAGATCACTCCCATGGAGATTGACATCCTGTACCAGTTATCAGGCCTGCACTCTCCCTCTGGGTAAACCCTCACTCAGTTACCGCTCGGTCACTATGTACTGTGATGTATGTAATTACAATGATGTTGACGATAGAAAAAAATGGCATGTGTATTAGGCGCCTGAACCTTGCTGACATCGAGAGGATAGCTCCGTTAGAGGAAGGATCTCTGCCCTACCACCTGGCTGAAACGCAGAAACAGGTGGGGTGTGCGTGCGTGCGTGTGTGTGCGTGTGTGCGTGCTCACAAATGAGGGGCATTCTTCATCTCTAACTCTCTAAAACACCCTCAGGATCAATGCTTATCACACAGTATTTATTTACGCAATGAATGTACAGAACTTTGTCTTGATCTGATTTCTACAGAGACACATCAACAATTTATAACGATTGTGTAACGCTGTATTTATTGATATACATGCTGCACAGAATAAAACGAGACCTCATGTGGTGCAAAACGCTCACATATATGGATAATAAAAATGCTCCATGGTCTCCATTTGTGTGTCAGCAGGCCCACGGTGACGGCTCCAGGCCGGTGTGGCTCCAAGCTGCAGAGTCCGCCTACAGGTTCACCTTGGGCTCCATCGCTGGCGGTGAGAAAGGGTCTCCCCCGAGACAGATCGCTCTCTGATGGACACGTGGCAGCCTCTGATGTATCCACTGCGTATTTAGTCTTGTGTTTGTGTGTGCGCAGCCACGGGAGCTACAGCAGTGTACCCCATCGACTTGGTGAAGACCCGTATGCAGAACCAGAGGTCCACAGGTTCCTTTGTTGGAGAGTTGATGTACAAGAACAGCTTTGACTGTGCTAAGAAGGTGCTTCGCTACGAGGGCTTCTTCGGCTTCTACAGAGGTACGCCACAACAGGGAGGAGATACTCTTTAAAGAGCACCCTCCCCCCGCCTTAGTTTCCTTACCTCAATTTCTTATATTCATCTCAGCTGTGTGTCCTCATCTCCATTGTTCCCCATTCTTGTATTTTATTTCCCCACCCCACTGCACCCTGTGTTTCTTGCACACACATCCACTGTCCTGAAGTAACATTAGCTGTCTGAAAAAGTCTCGTCTCTGTTGTGTAGTCCTGTTTGGGATTGTACTGGTCGATGCCGATATCTCCTTTTTCACTGTCAACCAACGCTGAGATTTGATCTGTTATTTTTTTTATAGATCAATAAAGGCTTTCGATCATTAATTCGGGAACCTTGGATAAAACAATTAAGACATATAATGTTTTTTCTCCATTAAAGAGATACCACATCTTAATGTCTGTAAAAATGGCAGGAAAATATACAGCTTTACCTGGATTGATGCTTTTGTCAGACGTGGTTCTTTTTACCAGAATTTTATTATTTGGGAATTTATAGTATACAGATGCCCTATTTTTAGTCAGCGTCTGTATCTGTCTCCCTATTGCTACCTTTTTTATCTCTCCCTCCTTTCCTCTCTCAGCCTCCTCACCTTTCATGTCTTTTGTAAAATCTCTTTCAGTTTGTTGGCATTTTTCTTTTTAATCATCCTTTTTGATCTGATTTTTTTGTCTTTGTTTTTTGTTTTTTTTCCATCCTCTTACCTCCACTTGGTTTCTCCTCTCTCGCTGCTGTCTGCGCAGTAGTACTAATGAAATGAGATTCTCCTGTCACTCAATCCCCCATGATGCCCCACAGGTCTGGTTCCCCAGCTTATAGGTGTGGCCCCAGAGAAGGCCATCAAACTCACGGTGAGAGCCTCCCTGCTCCGTCCTTACTCCCCACACGTGCTCGCCCTCCACACGCCTTAGCCAGATTGCATGCACACAATATTTATTGAATTATGATGGTAATAATAACCTTTGTTTGTGTAGCACCTTTTTAAAAAGAGAGTTTACAAAGTGCTTCATCGATGAAATAAAAGCATACGTCATACTCCTAAAGTAAAAACAAGAAGGCCCCATGATGAAAAATGAGAAGAAAGGGTTAAAAACTATACACACTATACAAGTGATACTGATTGGCTGACTTGGAGTGTTTTGTATGATGCTGTATTGTCTCGAGTCTCATGCCAGCCTGTTTCTGTGTCCCATAGATGAATGACTTTGTAAGAGACAAATTCACCACTAAAGACGGCACCATCCCTCTTTTTGCGGAGGTTATGGCTGGTGGCTGTGTAAGTACCGGGGCTCCTACCGTTCAAACAGTGGAAAAAAACAATAGCAGAGACCAGAAATGTCAGTGCTTCAGACAGGACAGGGAGGGCTAGTGTGGGCTAGTGGTTAGAGCGACTGTCCTGTTACTGGAGGGTCACATGTTGGATCCCCCAAAATGTCCATCAACTGCAACGTGTCCTTTGGCAAGACGTCTACCTGCTCACTCATTTTTAAGCCCTGTTCGGACAGCATCAGTATTGCTAGAGAAGGTCTGGTAGAGTGATTCTGTGGTTTCAGCCCCATGCAGATCGGTATCATCTGTGATTGTTACAGAGCTCTTGTCCCCGTGGGATTAGCGACAGTCAGATGAAATGGCAAAGTAAATGATTGGTCGGGGTTTAATGTTTACTTAGGCTTTCAGTAATCCAGACTTTTCTCCCGCCCCTCAGCCATGAGCGTGAGAGTTGCAGAAACAGTAGTGTTTGAAGTAAACGTGTGAACAAGCCCCTCTTCTCCCCACCTCTCCAGGCTGGGGGCTCCCAGGTGATCTTCACCAACCCTCTGGAGATAGTCAAGATCCGCCTGCAGGTGGCAGGCGAGATCACCACTGGACCACGAGTCAGCGCACTTAATGTGGTCCGGGACCTGGGCTTCTTTGGCCTCTACAAGGTACTGTGTGTTTGCATGACTGTAAGCTCCTTTCAGGCTGGTCAAAGTCCTTCAAGGGTGCATATAAGCAGCTGATTTGTCTTTGGGAAAACGCAGTTGTTTATCAGTCTCTGTGTAACGGCGTTGACTGACATATCCAGAGAACGTCCTCTGCTTAATTCACACTTACTCTGCCTGGCTCTCACTTTTTCACACTCTTAACTCACACACACGTTCACATTACATCTCTGTGTTCTCTGTGTGTCTGTCTAGGGTGCCAAAGCGTGCTTCCTGAGAGACATCCCCTTCTCAGCCATCTATTTCCCAGTGTACGCCCACACCAAGACCGAGCTGGCGGATGAGCAAGGCAGGCTGGGACCCCTGCAGCTTCTCACTGCTGGAGCAATTGCAGGTAACCTCAGATATGACTCAGAGTAGCAGCAGTAGTCCCGTCAGCTGTCATTTAGAATATGGCTGTACCCTGGTGACTCTCAGACTACAAAGGTCTAGGCTTTCTTGATTAGTCTGTAGTTGGTATCATGAAATACTGCGTTACAGAAACGTTACAGTAGCTGTTGTTTTGTTGGATCTGCAGTAGGTTCTTTTAGCTACAAACTGGTGTGTCGTATGTCATAACATCCTGCATTTATTGTCCATGCACAAAACAAGGGGTGGTGGTATGACGACCTTGGATCTATACACACTCTGCGAACATGAAGCAGAAAAAAACAGATATGAACAACTGATCTGTATTTGATCATGATTTGGTAATGAGTTGTACCTCCCCTCTCCCCATTTTACACAAGTCTGGAGAGGACTGAGCCTCCTCTGATCATTTTTGATCACTCTGTTTCCCAGGTATCCCTGCAGCCTCCCTCGTGACGCCTGCCGATGTCATCAAGACGCGTCTGCAAGTCGCAGCGAGGGCGGGGCAGACCACCTACACGGGGGTCATTGACTGCTTCAGGAAGATAATGGAAGAGGAGGGATTCAGGGCTTTGTGGAAGGGCGCTGGAGGTGTGTATGCATGGCTGTGCGCGTGTTTCTGCAATTGAACAGTGAGTGTGTGTCGAATACGTCTCCGTTTAACCCTTGTTGGATCTTTCCCCTCTCCTCTTCCAGCTCGTGTGTGTCGGTCCTCTCCACAGTTCGGTGTGACTCTGGTGACTTATGAGCTCCTGCAGAGGTGGTTCTACATCGACTTTGGAGGACAGTAAGTTGTGTTCAGAATATTAATTTACTTTTTTGTTAAAAGGAGAGCGGGCCGTCCAGTCAGCTTTAGCTGCATTGAAAAGACACTTTGAATTCTAGTCTTTTAACAGATAAACCACTCCTGTCCCTTTCTGCCCTCTTCTCTCCGCAGTCGTCCGGCCGGGTCTGAGCCCACGCCCAAGTCTCGTATCTCGGAGCTTCCTCCCATCAACGCGGAACACGTCGGAGGCTACCGTTTGGCCGCGGCTACCTTCGCCGGAGTGGAGAACAAGTTCGGCCTCCACCTGCCCAAATTCAAGTCCTCCGGCGTGGTCTCCATACATCACCCAGAGCCGGCCCCGGCCC
>OMOV01115136.1:0-12503 GCA_900312565.1 Beryx splendens
GCCATACTGAAATGGCATGTTTTTCACCTTTGTGTCTCTGTGGATTCTGTTCTTGACATTCAAAACCTTTCATAGCTTGCAGTTCAACTGAAACCTGTTCTGAACTCCAATACTATCCAAAAGTGAGCCACATACTGTATATGTTCAAATTTCTTCAATTAAGAGTCCATCCTAAAATGCCCTGAAATCTCATTATGATGTATTGAATGGACTTGATATACATACATACATACATACATACATACATACATACATACATACATACATACATACATACATACATACATACATACATACATACATAACCTTTATTTAGTTCTCGGAAGTACAATTGAGAGCAAGCCCTCATTTTCAATGTAGCCGAGATTACACATTAATACATAATAAGAATAATATGACCTTTACTAAAAAAAAAAGACCAATTCCAACAATTTTGAAAGAAACTATTTGTTCAGTGCCCATAACAATAATCTAAATATGAAACCTGAGTGACAAAATGTTGAATGTATTATATTTACCTGTGATGCACTTTTATTTGAATTTTATACATTCTCATACATTTCTACAATTTTTTTTTCACTGTTTGAAGAATACATCTCAGACAAAAATCCCAAATGAATGCCTCATGATGTCAAGTTTTGTGTGTTATGTTATTATGTTCATTCCCACTTCGCAGGTAGGTTGGCAATGGAAACGAACCACAAAAAATGTTCAAAATCCAATTGAGAAGTACAACTACGCTATAGGCCTACCTTGGCAAAAGCAGAGTGAATTGTACTGGGCTCAGCATGTAACAGAAGCTACTGTTGCCTCTATGAGAAAAAAGAAAGAAAAAAACACTCTTCTCATAGGCCAGGTATTTAATGTTCACATTCTCAGCCAAGCCACACACATGAGGCTGCATTATGAGTTTGCATAGACCTCAATCGGCACCATACTGTGGCATCAGTGCTCATTTGCATGACCATTTACTGAATTGGAAATCAGATATCCCAACTCGGCAAACCTCACTCTGGGCAGCTGAAACCATTGTAGCCTCAGAAACGAACTCCCTAAATACAAACAACTAGTCAGCATCCCAACACAGGAAAACTCTGGACCATTAAAAGTGCACCCCTACCCCAAAAAAGTGCCCCAACCTGGGCAATTCTGACCATGCAACAGTCCAGATGGTGTCAACATACAGGCAGAAACTGAAGGCAGCCAAAACTATTTGAATCATAGTCCGTGGGTGGACCCAAAGGCAAATGGAGAGCTCAGACTCTGAATATCAGCAGTACAGGCTGTGAGGCCTTCCAATGCCTGACTAATAGTTTTGACACCTACACAGTGTCTGGTCCAAGATCTCTTTCTGTGTGGAATCTTGTCTATCAAAAAATAAACATTGTGAAATACAGTGATGCACAGGTTTACCAAGGAGCTCAGGAACCTGAGGAACATCAAGCAGATGGTACACAGGAAGGGAAATGGAGATGAATACCTCCTGGTCAAAAGTCAGCTCAGCAAGGTCATTATAACTGCCAAGCAACAGTGCATGAGCAAATTAGAGAGTCAATTTCTCAACATTGACTCAGGCTCAGCGTGACATTCGCTCTATTCACTAACTAGCTACAAGAAAAGGCCCTTTCAGGCAGACTCTTCCTCAACACTTGCCCACGACCTCACCTCCTTTTATTGATTTTAACTACAGCATCTTCCAAACACCCTTGCAACAATCAGCAAATTGGTGGATTATGCAATCAAATGGGCCTACACTTTGCCTCTCATATAGGATCCTGTTTGTTGGACTCAGCTCTAAGTTCAACGCCATCTTCCTAGAACTGCTCCTATTAAAGTTAACATCAGCCCCTGCAATCTATGGTTGGACATTACTAACCGAAATTGGGTGACTGAGACCTTAGCTGTCTGCCCCATTAACTGTGAGCACATGTGCACCATAGGAATGTCTGCATTAAAATTAAACTAATATACTGGTTTGCCAATATTTGCCGTTTATTAAATATCGTCCAGTCATGTCATCCACCGCCAATATGATGGCGGTTCCTCCCTGACCACAGCTAAATTAAAGGTGGATTAAAGCCATCGTAGGTAGGCTTTATAAATAGGCATTTTGTTTGAATTGAGCAAAAGTAATCCTCATGTTGGGTGAACGAACAAAACAAACATTTTGTGGCTCAGGCAATGGAGGTAAACTCTGGAGCGCTCTGGAGATTCATTCCAAGCTGTCAATCAGCTGGATGCCGATTGCCACTGGATTGGTAGTTAGGGGAGGGAGAGAAGAGGGGGGCTACGTGTGTTCGTCTTCCTGTTTTTATTCAAACTTACCTACTGCCGCTTTAAACTATAACACCTTTTTTCCCATCTGCATTATTGCCCATTAAAAGTCTAAACCCACCGATGTATTTTGTATAGTCAGAAGCTCTTACTGACTGTTCTGCAGATTTGTCTTACCTCCCAGAAGTCTCCCATTAACTAACATAATACATCATGTTGAACAGCACGAGTATTGCAGTTTTCCCTACCTTGCCTTCATCACACAGCTAATTTTCAAGTTTAATGGGGATTATTTTCACTGTTTACATTACTGCGCACTGTTACTTCCAGTGGCAATGAGGAGGTGAAACAGAACTTAAGGCAGAGTGGGAAGCAGCTGGAGACACACAGTGATCTCTTCACATTCAACTCTGTCAGAATGGAACTACTTTTGATAAGATTGCAACTGCAACGATTGTGGTGTTAAATGTTAGGAATTTCAATGCTATGGAAATGTTATGGAAAAAATATGACAAGTTCTAATTAGAATGATGCACTGCGTTCATCAGCAATATGTCACTTTTTTAAGTGGATTTTTGAAAACATCGGGAGCCTGTGACTTCCGGGACGTAAGGCAAACCTGCAGTGGAACTGACAGTAGTAGCCTCTGACTGTGGCAAATACTTTGGTAGGTTTAGACATTTCATGGTCATTAATAGCTATAGAAAAAAACTAAAATTACACCAGTGTTATCGTTTTACTAAGATTGTATCGTTCCATCGTACTAAATGACCATAATATAGCTGCGGCGGTTTGATACAGTTGTTGATAAATATCAATGACCTAATGATTATGTCGACAGATGCTGTAATTTCTGGCTTCCAAAAACTCAAAGTTTGCAGATGACGCCACCCTGATGGGCCACATGACCAACAATTTTTAGTCCATGTACAGCATGAAGGTGAACTGTTTGAAATTAATTTGTACCATGCCACAATGTCATATTGTGAAACTTCTGTGCTCGTTTGGGTTGACGTTGGACTTGGTCGCCTCAGGCATGTCACCGTTTGTCTAATGCTTGCTGGGACGGCTCAACTGTGAACTCAGCTGGGCAGTTCAAGCTCCAAGACATCATCATCACCAACAACCAAAAATGGGGTGAAAACATTTCCTGCCTAATCATGCTACAACAGAGGAGGTTCTTATTGCGAGAAGTGAAGAATCTCAGTCTGAATCAAGGCCGATATGCAAGAGCATCCTCACATCCTTTTGCTCTCTGTCTCCTCGTGTTCCAAGGAGTGTTAGCCACACTGCTAGGCGGCCGATTGACTCTCAGCTTCCCTGCATGAAAGAACCGCATGACACCATGGTGAAGAAAAAGGCAGGAACCCTGCGCACCCAGGCAACCATCTGTTCAAAAAACCTTCCTCTGAGAGACAGTGCCAGTCCATCATGACTAAAGCCATCCGTCACCTTAACAGCTTCTTCCCGAGAGGTGCCGCCATACTTAACCAGCCCTCCTCAGAATCCTCCTAACCTTCCACAAAATCTATCTATTGAACTGACTTTTCTTTTTCTTTTTTTAACATGCTGTTATTTAACCAAGCATTATTTGCAATGTCTGACAGGTGTCTGTACAGTTTTTAAGTTCAGTTTTTGCAAACTCTTTTGAGCCTCAATTACATGTGATATGATGCGTCTTAGAGTTTTATATACTGTATAATAGTCTATTTCGTCCACTATAATGTCTCATGATACACTTTTCCAATGCACTGTCACTATGTCCCACTGTCCGTCTTGTTGACATGTACACCACTGCTACCAAAACAAACTCCTGTGTATTTTTTGTACTTGGTGAATGAAATGATTTTGATTCTGATTGAGCAAGAAGATTTTTGAGAGATTGTGATTTGTTCAATGCTTCACTTCACCTCCCAATGGCTAGAAAAAAAACTGGATTTGAATTTGACACAATTCCTTGGTTAGCGCTGCATCTGATCTGCACTGAATTTTTTGGCAAGACTTCAGAGGAAAGGTGGTACTTACTCAAGCACATCTGTAGCTTGCTTGCTCAGGAAAAAAATCAAGCACAGATAACCAGACAAAGAACATCTTTCACAGATAAAAAACGTATGCATTTATTATGACATCTGCCATAGAATTTGACACTTGAGGGTGGGTTTTGGCTTTTGAAGGTATAGAAGTCAGTCACTGCAGACCTGCCATGTCAGCTGTGCCTCAGATAAGACCTCTCTGGCAGAAGGCAGACATGGGCCTATTAAACAGTTACAGCGAATGCTCAGAAATTAACACAGCAATTAGTTTCCCATAGGGATCCCACTGAGCAATGTTGATTAGCCATTTAAAAGATGTCTAAATGGCTATAGATGTCTAGGCTAAAATGAGGCAACATAGCTTTTAAAAGTGAAAGTTTAGTAATGTCTACATCATAGACTACATCTTCTGCATTGTAACGCATTATGTTGTATGGACTTCTCGGGTGCATATGTGATATATACACCTGTGTATGCATTATTTAAATATGTAATAATGTATTTACAACTTGGTCTAAAACTGGGCTATACATAGCCTTAAAGACTCTGGGTTATATGAGAGTAAAGCATATATATTCATCTCCTTTTGATTGTGCTACTTATGGTTAGAAGAAACCTGTAGGCTATTTTGCCGAACTATTCTTTCAAGTTTTTGTGTTTTGCAGTATGCCATGCTTAAATCTATGATACATCTTTGCAGAGGAACAACAATTGTATATTTTCCATAATTATTAAACCTTTTGTTTTATAGTACAGCATTCATTCATTCTTTATTAACTCACTTACTGTATCAGAGCTAACTTTGGCTAACATTCGTTCACTTCCACATCCAATTAGTGGAGTGTGTTTACTGAACTGGCCAGCGAACTTGCGCACACTGACCAAGTTCAAACAAAGCCAAACACAACTGTAGTCCGCCACACAAACCGCACCATCAGCTCATTCTAGTCGAACCTGCTAGCTGGCAGTAAATTTCCCTCTTAAGTATTCTCTCATTCATCACAGCGCTCGGTAATTAGTTGGCAGGTTGGGGAATTCCTCAGCTGGGGAGTCAACACATGCGATCCTCCACTCTGGTCCAAGTGATAGGCTACCTCGTGTCCACCCACATCTCGCTCACCACATCAGGAAAGAGATGAAGCTTACTGGTGCTTTGGCAGAATTTAAAAACTGCCTGCATGGCAGTGCCAGTCATGACAGAACATACAAAAAAAGGGATGTTGAATGATAAAATCCAGCTGTTGACCTCTTAATACAGAGTTTACTGCCATTTCCAATCAATAAGGGTAATATAATTTTAAAAAAAAATTACATGTATTTATTTAGCTAATGGTTACCTTGTTGACAGACTGACATTTTTTTCCATTTTATTTTGTGTGCCTGATGTGAGGTCTGACATCATAGAGTGTGTTTACATGCACATTCAAATATGCTGTTTCCATGGTGTCTAGCATATTTCCATGGAGTCACAAAATAATGCCACTAATGAACACAGCTACAAAATTACAAAACATTACACTATCTGCATGTACACAGATACATGAAAAAAGAATGGTTACTGATGGTACCACGTAAACTCCATATTACAACTAAGCTGTAAAAAGTAAAAGTAAAAACAAAATGTAAAAGTAATTTACATTTTGAAATTGGAGTAAACATTGGAGTAAAGCAAACATTTCGAGAAGGTATGTGAATTTACCCAGAACCAAGATGACCAAAAATATGGATTGTAGGTAAGGAGTAAAAAAACATAAAATGAAGAAAGTAAAACAATATATTTATAGAACTGCAATGATCTGAAGAGGAAAAGGCTCAGTGAGCAGGTCTTGTTTTGGTCAAGAGACACTTTGAGGTACAGGGAGCAGCAGTGAGCGGAACATGTGAAGGGCGGTAACTATTTAAGAGACACTGTATTTTCCACTATAACTATCGATCACTTCTGTTTTGGTTGCTCTAAATAAAGAAATGTCCATTATCTTCCAGCAGAAATCCACAGAGATGTATCGATAAAAGCCCTGTTGTGCTGGCAAGTGAGCAATGCTGTCTCCTCACTGGGCATAAATACAGTATTGATTAGCCATTCTACAGAGCTTTCGCTGTCATTTTTCTACCCTGTTCGCTGTGAGGAATTGGTGGACAGTAATCACTCCGCATCCTGCAGGCAGTAATGTCCACCATTTGAGATAGGCCAGTATGGTGCCCAATAAATCTTACTCATACACTCACACTAGATCCACCTGTCACCATGAGGGATTTAGCAAGCAGAGCGTGGAAATACTGCCTTTGTTATTTGCTGGTCTAAAAATCAGGTCAGGGAGTGGTTTTGTTTTGTTTTCAAGTTCTTCACTCTCTCTATACAGTGTGTCTCTGAGTATTCTGCCGAATCTTGCCAGTTTCCAGCTATTCACATTTTACCCACAGGCCCAATGCTTGCAACTGTATGCAATTGTATTCTCAAAAGTCTGGCTGGTTACTAGGGCTTGACAGTCTCTGTTGGGATTTAAAAATATTTTATTGTCCTGGAAAGAGTCCTGTACCTCCTGGAAAGGGTTGAAGCCGGCACAACAAGTTGGGGAATGTGTAAATTGGGTCTGTGTCATGACTGAAACCAACGGGGAGAAGAGACCTCGGTCTGCTCATCTCAAAACAGGGATGCAAGCAATCACATGAATAAATTATACACCACAGGGACTTAGAAACTGGCTTCCAGGAGGAGAACTAGACAACTGTGAGAGCTACAATCCAATGCATTTTTGTCACAAAACACTAAAGTTTTCTTGACAAACTAATTATTAAACGTGTTTGAGAGCTGATGAGTTGGAGGCAGAGGGTATGACATTGAGAAAAGATGCTTTTCATTTTCACGTTCAGTGCCTGAAAGCCATTTGTTTTCTAGTTTTTAGTTTAATGCTTTATACCACCAACACTACTTCTACTACTAGTATCAGTAACACTACTATGGGCCCCCATCCCAGCACAACTCTGTACCCAACCACCCACGTCACAAAATAGACTAAATGTAATTCAATTTTTAGCACCAATTTTCCACTATTACACTTCCCCATGAATGTGAAATTGAAAGTTGTAAGGATAATTTTAACAGAGGCACCTGTGGAAAATACTTATAAAGCAATAAAGCAGTTCAGCTTGAGCACCTTTATGTGCACACACACTACTGTCTGCTTACACACACCTTTGGCTTCATAAAATGGCCGGCATCCATTAATTCAGTAGCACTTTTCAGATTCCCTCTGATGATTCAGAACTGATGTGATGTGATATGTAGCATGAATTTATCATATAGCCTACAGCGTCAAAAATATGTCTGGATACACCTGTATTACATGGATGGGCGAGGCAGAAACATCAGCTGGCAAACATTAGCAAGACCGCTGGCACTAGCACTAACATTAACTTGACTGTAATTTGTTATAGGTTGTTGAAACAGTGTCTGTATTATAGCATAATTATTATCTGGCAGATGAGCTTCAGCTGTGAAGTTGGTACCTCATGTCATGCGGAGGGCTTCAGTCAGTAAAGCAGGTGGTGAGGTGATGCTAGCAGCCGCAGAGCTCGAGTCCTTAGCATCTTCTAATTCAAAATGTCCGTCTCGCTGCTCCTCCCAGGCGACAGGCGGATGTGATGTAACCTTGTGTATGAATTTATTTAACTTTGGCAGTTTGGCAACCTCCCTCTCTTCCTCACTTTTTTTTTTCTGTGTTTGGGTAAGTACTTTCTATATTATTATTATATTATAATAATACTATTTCAAGTTATAATCCACAACATTTCCAGAAAGCTAAATAGAAGAACTGAGTAGTTGAGTACTTTTTTTCTGTTTTGGGTAAGTGCTTTTGAAATTGTAAAGTTAAGTGGTCTACATTTATTCATTGCTTCTACTACTACCACCTTTAACAATAATATTGGCAAGAATAGAATCTTACATAGCTCAATTTCCTGTGATACATACTTAAAGCTGTTGACATTAATGGAACTCTGCACCATAATAGAGAGTGGCATCAAACACCTACAAATGCAATATGTCCCTAGTTGGCCAGATGGAGGGTTGATGAGTAAAGTTGAAGACAGGCCGTGGTATAGACACCATTTAGTCATGAAACTTGCTGACAGAAACTTACTCACAGTCTCTCATGAAGATTCTTCTGCCATTTTAAAATGACATAAAATAAATGTTTGTATCATGGTTAATCTCTCTCGACAGCCTTCATTAGATTCTGCCATCTGGTTGGTTGCTTAAAAGCAGGAGGCGTATGCCAAAGTCAAATTGTTAGGGCAAATGGGATTTAGTGTTTGCTGAATGTGTACAGGTAAAAATAACCCGTGGAACCACCTCAGCAAGTCTCAAATCTTAGTGCTGCAAAAAAAAAAAAAAAAAAAAAAATGTAGACAGAAGCTGGAAAGATGAAATGTTTGAACTGAATGTAAATGGAAAAATACAGTAATAGATATTATAATAGATAAATAGACAGATAGATAGATAGACAGACAGACAGACAGACAGACAGACAGACAGACAGACAGATAGATAGATAGATAGATAGATAGATAGATAGATAGATAGATATTATTCTGTTGAAAATTGGCAATTTGATTTTCTGAAGGAGCTATTATCGGACTGAAAATGCAATGAGACAGCAAGTATCACTTTTCCTTGTAACTGATGGGATTTCACCCAGCTTGGGACCGCGCTCTTGTACGGACACTTGGTTAGTGTGGGGACACATACAGACATTGCTGAATTTAACCAAAGAAATTGCCATGGGCATGGGCTATTAAAAATGTGTTAGTCCACTCATCATGAAACTGGATGCACATTTTTTTTGGCACAATAATGTGAATGGCAAAATATTTCTTTGAATCTGCTCAACCAAATGACATGCAGTTCTTAATTTTGTGAACGCATTAGTGAAAATATGAAGTTTGGTTGTGGTTGGTTAGCTTACAGTGTGTTCACATGTTCTTATACATTCAGGCTGCAACCCCAAGCTCCAAACACAACTCCTCCTTTCATCCACTCCCCCCTCATTTTCTCTGTTGCCCAGACAGTAATCTTCATGTCGCCACATTGCCTGCTATCCTGGTCAGGCAGGAGATGAGAGGAGCTGCTTAAAACATCCCCTGAAATCTCCTCTGGTGGAAGATACACAGGTATACTGTCTGTAAACTATTAAAAGGATATGTCATTTTCAAAATGTGTGCGCAGTTCAGGACATCACATGATTGCATTACTTTTAAGCACATAGGCCTATTTAAAATTATAATCCACAACATTTCCAGAAAGGTAACTGGAAGAACTGAGTAGTTAGCATGAGCCGCTATGGCTGAACAAAGAAAAGAGCTACACCTACAGATACTCGTCACAGTACTGGACACACTCTTTGATTGACAAGTGATCTCTGGGAAGTGCAATGCAGAAACACCACAGAAATGAGCGCTGAGCACCAAAGATGTAACCAAATTAAAAGTAAAACAAGGATTTCAAAGATTGCAACGTTAATATAATCTTCTATA
The DNA here is from genome assembly GCA_900312565.1 of Beryx splendens. NCBI lineage: Eukaryota > Metazoa > Chordata > Actinopteri > Beryciformes > Berycidae > Beryx > Beryx splendens. The sequence goes on from OMOV01115136.1 coordinate 9,840, forward strand.
TAATGTATAGAAGATTATATAAACCCACCAGATTCAATTACTTGAAAATTGGCCTTTCAGACATGAGATTACGCCATTGAAGGCAAGGTCTCTTTAATGAACTGATTACTGATTACAAATGAGATTCCCTAGAATTGAATGGAACCTGACTTAAAACTAATGCGTCCCTTTAAATGAGGCATCACCTGCTGGGTTTTCATACCACCATGTCAAATGAGAATCAAAGAAAGTTGGGTGCATAGCTAGATATATTATTGATATGATAAACTCAAACTTTATTCATTACTTCCAGCCTTCTTTGCCGTTCTGTATTTATTCTGGGTGAATTCATTGAAGACCATCTTCAGGAATTTGTAGATTTCTTTACAGATGTGGTGACAAATTAATTATGACAGAAGTATGATAATTGCTGACTTTTATATAATCAAATAGACAAATTTCCTCATAAGTAACTGGTTTTGTTCTTCTGATACAGTACAATCTACTGAAATCTATGATAATAAAAAAAAAAGCTACAGTGAAAAGCTTCAACATTCTTCACATTCAAAATGACATAATCCAGAATCCATATCTTTCATAAGAGTTTGCCTGCATAATAAGAGTTTTAGCGTGAGTTTAAAGTGATTTCTGCTTTATCTGTATCAAAAACACCATGTTCATTTAAATGCTACACAAGTACCTCAATAAAAATTGGCTTCATCGCTTGGGCTTTGCATATCTTTACACCAGCACAGACAATGATTTGTAATAAGACCCGGTCCCTTATGTTTATATCTGGAGTCATCAACTCCCCGCCGCATTCCATTTCACAAATGAATGAATGTTAGCGACTTAAAACTAATTCAAAGATACATGCATCTCGCCAAAAATAGGGAGGATTAATGGATATGTATTCAATTACTCAAAGCCACAGTATTTTCTGTGATCTAATATCATTATGTCATGTAAATCACAGGGATACCTTTCCTAAAAATTTAGGGAAAGATTTTGAATAAAAGGGAAAGAGACTGAAGAAACAAAGTAAGAATCAAGTCAAGAATAGACTTTTATTGAGAGGGGTGAACAACGTTCCCTACTCTTCTGCATCTGTGTCCAACTCGTGCATCTGACACGGGTCAATTCTTCAGCAAATTCTGTTGATGTTAAAACATGTCTCAACTTCTTTCTCCGCTGAGGTCATTTTGTGACTTGACCATTCAAGGTGGAGAAAGAGTCTGTGGGATTGTGTCCTTCCACAGCCGAGGAAGGATAGCTCGCACAATGAGATGGATGATTCAACGCCGGTGTAAAATAACGAGAAGGAACTTAGAATGCAAGGTTCAACCTTAAACTGAATGCAATTCCTTCCATTATGGGTGGACACAATGTGCTGATGAAATGTTCTGGAGTCAGAGGTTCCTCTTACTTGAATATACTGTATATTTATTGAAAGGAGAGTCTTGCAAGAGGAAGAGACGTGCACAGCAGGCTACGTAAACTTCTTCAAAGAGAAAGATATTGAAGCAGTCCTTTATGTATCTCCCAGGAACGTACAGAATGTGCTGACATTAAAACAGGTCACCAAAGTAGAGTCAAGACTGTCTTAAGTTAGAGCTTCCATGGACATCTCGGAGACATCCAGGAGCCATTCTGACAACAAGACCTCTGCATAGTAGGTTATAGCACGAGGGTTACAGTGAGGTAACCATACATTTTGAAACCTTACATTCCCTGAGGTGACCCCAGTTCAGCTGTTAATACATAGTATGCTGAATTTTCTTCCACACAATGAGATTCATGAAAAAAATGCCGCAAGTCTCTTTCAGTGGCATTCGCTTACCACACGAGTGCATTATGATGGTAGCTATTTAACAAGCCTTTCACATACAGGGGTAAGTTTGAAAGATGTGTGGGTGATAGGCATCGACCTTGCCTCAACCCACGGGGAGGTCAGAGGTCAGAGGTCAGGGTCAGCTGCAGACAGCGTGAGCAGGGCCGATGCTTTCCCACACAAGGGGGCTTAGAACTTTGGTGCTCCGATTGAAGGACCATCTCCCTATTCACTGCATTGCTCTGCTGCCCTAACGCATGATATCAAAGGCCCCCTTTACACCTTGCATTAAAATGCGTTTTGGGTGATCGGATTGCAATCGGATAGTGCTTGACCACATGACAGTACAGGTGTAAATGCACCCAAGACACATTGAGGACGGATTGTGATCCAATCGGCCAAACCGCCTCCTGAGGTGGTCAGGGACACATAGTGACCACATTGAACACAAATGTAAATGCAATTGTGTTGTCAGTCCACATACAACAACCCTCTTCTCCAATTGTATGGGCTAAGTGTTATAGAAATGACTGAATGATCATAGAAATGCTACGGTGCAGTTACTATAGGAATGACTGAATTAAGAAACGTTACAGTGCAGTTACTATAGAAATGACTGAATGATCATAGAAACGTTACGGTGCAGTTACTATAGAAATGACTGAATGATCATAGAAACGTTACGGTGCAGTTACTATAGGAATGATTGAATGATCATAGAAACGTTACGGTGCAGTTACTATAGGAATGATTGAATAGAAACGTTACAGTGCAGTTACTATAGAAATGACTGAATGATCATAGAAACGTTACGGTGCAGTTACAATAGGAATGACTGAATGATCACAGAAACG
>OMOV01115137.1:0-16588 GCA_900312565.1 Beryx splendens
GCAATGCAGGCTTTATGCGTCACGCCATTGGTTGGGAAAAGTTGAAAATTCCAAAGGTGCCAATGTGTTCTGGTTGTATTGTTTCAAAAATCCTTGCTAAAACATGTGTTGAGTAGCCTATGTGAATATAATATTTTTTTTGCTTTTATAAACTGCTACGACTACAATTTACAGTGAAATTATCAATGTTGTGTCATCATGCCCATAACCCCCGCCCAGCCCAGCCCACTGTCTGAAGCGTCTGTCACGTCAGAAAACAGCAGGTGACACTGAAACGGAGCCACGCACAGTAACGTTAGGCTGATCCACGTAGGACTTGCTCTGCGCCATTGCGCTGAATGCTGGAGTTGATGGCTCAACAGTTGCGAGGATATTTGCGGGCCAGATTTGCGGTGCAGACTGTGGGAGATTGCGCTCATTATGTGCGGAGAGCGGCTGAGTGACCATACGCAGCAGAGAGGAGCTCCACATGGCAGCAAGTTTTCAGAGTGTGGTATGAGCTTGTTTAGCAAATGTTATAGGACTTGATGGGAAAATACAGACTGTATAACGTTATGTGTGATTATGTTGAGATATAGTTGTGTAATTTCTTAGTCAGGCCAGCAACTTCATTGCTCTTACATTCAAATGTAGTAGTTAACGTTAACGTTAACCGCAGGGCAGTCACTTTTCGGTAAATGTGGTGTTAAATTGTTTAGTAAATGTTCTAATTTTAGCAGGAAATTATAGCAAATGTAGACTGTAGCTATACATTGGATTATTCAGTTGACAGTCTTTAGTGAGTCTAGCTGACGCTGCCTGCTAGGCTCGCCTGTGGATTACTAGCAGTTCTCCTATCTTGTTTTTTGATGGTGACATATCCAAATAATTATGGGCAAATACAAGTTTCCGTTAATACAAAGAATACAGATTTGTGAAATATGGATTTGGAGTTCGGCTGTGGTTAGGCTGCTCAATAATGTAGCTAAGCATAACGTTACTAATGCAAGATGTTTGAATAACCAAGAAGACAAAATGCTCATGTGAGGTTTGAACCTTTCAGTCTCAAGGTAGGAGCTGCAGTCACAAGTGGAAAACTGCATGTTACTGGTTGTATTGGCCCTTTAAATGTATTTCAACAGGTAAAAAGGACTGGGTGGGCTATAATCTTTAAAGTATAACCCTTATGAACCGTGTTGGGCGTTACTGTAACGCCACTACTTTTGGCAGTAACGAGTAAAGTAACTAATTACTTTTTGATATTCAGTAACGCCGTTACAATTACTGGAATTTAAATGGGTTCGTTACTCGTTACTTTACGTGAAAAGAGCGACACACAACAGAGAAAAGCAGGTCCTGTCCCAATCACCAAAATGTTACAAAAAAAAGAAGTTTTGGGTCAGTTTACACAAAATGGTATGCCACGCCTTCTTGGAATATGATATAACCTTCTTTCCTCCTCAAATGGATTGGTAACATCTTCCTTATTACAGAAATGTATCATGTGTTGGGCTATTTAAAAAAAAAATTATGGCAAGAAAGCTTACACAATGCGGAAATTCAAAAACTGTCCCAATCACCCTTAATTCACCCCACTGCACAGCAGCTAGCCAAGTGGACCATTTCGGCCAAAAAATACAATTATTTAGAAAAAATATTTAGCATGGCATGTCATGATCTCAGAGTGGCGGCTGGCCACAGCAGAATATGGGTTTATGTGTGGAGCCACAGGAGGAGAGATACAGGGAAGAGTGTGTGGGTGTGAGTTTACAAGCAGCAGCTGTGAGCACAGGTGAGATCGGTCTCCGGTGCAACAGAGAACATAACGTGATGCACAGCGTTACAGATTGCTTTAGATCAATTTCAATATACTGACCAACTTTTGATTTCTTTGACATTTTAACATTTCTTTGAACAGACAACAGGAAACACAGGCTTTCACCTCTGACCTATGGCTAGTCCCCCCCCTTGCCTGCAGCTCCTCCTACAAACCCTATTGTTCTGAAGAACCATGAAGGTTCAGGGCTTCTGGAAGTTCATTTTGGGAGGTTCTCAGAAGCAGATCTGAAGCATATCCAGGTCTTTATATGTGGTACGGACAGGTGCTCTCTGGATGTAGGCAATAGCTGAGTCTAAGTGAGACAATGCATGGAAAAGTTTTGTAAATAACAAAAATGTCCAAGGCAGAGGTCTCATTGCGAAAACTAAAATGCCTTCATTTCACATGATAAGGACAGTAACAACATTGCATCAATGTGCTGTGGCCTATGGCCTTCATCAGGGAACAATGCACAGTGCAGGACAATGGCATATATATAGGAGGCAATGCAATGGCAATGGTTTTAATCTTTTAATTTTTGCATAATTGTTTTTTTTAAAACCTGGGAACTACTGTTATTGACTGACTTCATGAACTGCCTTATTCCGGATGGGCCAATTTACAAATGGGCCAACAACTATCGGGTGACTCATCTTCTTAATAGACGATCTTCGGTGTAAACCAAACACTCCGGTTAGTTTTTTTGGGGGAGGAAGGGGAGGAAAAGGAGGGGCGGAAATCGAGAGCGTGCGCATGACTCACGAGCGCCGAGAGAAAAAACCACACTGCATCTCCTACACTCCGTTCCATTCGTTTTGAAACAGTCTTACACAGTTTCAGTTTAAACCTTGAGACAGTTTCTTCGTTTCCGCCGCCGTACAAGTTGGTTTAGACTCGGGGGGGAAAAGTCAGAAGTGTGTTAGAGACTTGAGACGGTCGCCCTCTGCGCCCAGGTAAGTGTGTGCTCACACAACAGCTGTGATGAACAATGTCCGACTGTTTGTGTGGGTGTTTGGAAATCACTTGTGTACTTCACCCGAAAAGTTAGCTCGTTTATGCTTTTTTGCTTCGGGGTTATTTTTTGTCTCAAAGCGAGTTTAAAGTTTATATCTGAAAGAGGAAGTGAGACTATGAAAGTGTATTTCAATAAAAGGTCAGGCCAACCGGTTTACTTATCAGTGAGTGAGACAAAGAAAGACAGCTGATCAATGTGGTGTGATGTCATTAACGATGGGACAAATAAAAGGGATAAAGGTCGTCTAACTTTTAGGCTGCTTTCACAGTAGCTTCATAGGAGATGTTGTCAGTCCAGTAGGTGGAAGTTCATTGTTTTTGTTTTCACGTCCTTATCTGTGCTTCTCTCTCATAGTGAATTAGCTGACATTCATCATGACCTCCAGTCCAGCAGCCATGAACGGTGAGTACATTAGCACACTGTATGAAATGAATTCAGCTAAGCTCTTACCTGTAAACTGTAGGCCTATACCCCATTGCAATTTGTGTGCTGACACAAAATCCCATGATTGAGACCCAAAAGAAATGACTGCAGAAGGGTTACACAGTTTCAAAAACTTGGTTGTGCACACTGGGGGAGTTTAGGCTCGGTGTGCAACTGTGCCACAGACAAATTTTGATCCTTGAAGTTTTTTTTTTAAATCAAATTTGTTGGGCAGTGAGTGAAACAGAAGGCGGTTTCAAGTTTTTGCATGCTGAATATGCTGCCCAGCCCTTTTAGTCAGACTGCAGGTTGTGTTCTCTGATTAAGACGTTGCGTCATAGTATATGGATTCGGAAATCAAATAAGGGTTTGACAAGTTTCTTTCAGTTCCAGCCCTTGATAATCAGATTACCGTGTCACAACACTAAATATTCCCTCCTTGGAGAGAAACTATGCAGTTACACAAGCTGCTCCTAGCACACTATTCTGAAGATAGAAACTTACCTTTTATGCCGTTTATAACATATTTAATTGGTGTGTTTTACAGCATCAGAAATGGAATCTTTAACAACGCTTTCCACACATGCAAACATTACCCTGGCTGAAGGTAACTATACTCACATTTTAAAATCATGAGCGTTATGAGCGTACTAACCAGTTGCCTCAAAAGCCGAGTTGCAACTATAACATCACTTTATTGTCTTCTATCACCAACATACTTACTGCATGCTTTTCACCATCAGATGCGCTGTCTTTAACATCACGTCCCACACAAGCAGAAACCACGATGATCGAGGGTAACTCCTGTTCTCTTGCTCTTACATTTTCTGTTACTGGCACACTTAACCAGCCGCCTCCTAAAGCCAAAGGCTGCATGGCCCAAGACTTTCCCATAATAATGATAAATGGCATCGTTTCCTTCCTCTAAAATGGTGTTCAGTTACAGAATCTCAGTAACTACCCACTTACCTTGTCCATTACCTATTACCTCCAATTTGTTTAAAATCGATCTACTTGTTTTCCCCCAGCGGTAACAACAGCGGTCCCCATGCACACAGACTCCACGGTTATTGGAGGTAACTTTCCTTACTTTTTTCTGAGCTTTCCCCCATCCCAGCACCTCGTGCTCCTCGGTTATCATGTCTCCAAACAGTCGTTTAAAAACTGTTTTCCTTATCTCTCCAGTGGTTATCGTTCTGGTCCTGCTGACTGTAGCTGTTTTGGGCTTCCTGCTTTACCGGTATCTCTGCCACAACAAGGGCGACTACAGAACGACAGGGGAACCTGCTCCAGGAGAGGATCCCGACGACTGCAATGACCGGGCTACAAGCGAAAAGAAGGAATACTTTATATGAACTGGGTGGAAGACTTGCAGCAAAGAAGTGAGTTGACTGTAACAAAAACAGCAGTCTCTGGCAGACTGAGAAGAAATGGGGGGTATGTGTGTTTTGAAGGATGCCCACTGCATACCGGGCATAAAAAAAATAAAACTGGTTTGAGATTTTGTGCTGTAAAACACTCACAGGCATACAAGCAACGCCAAAGATTAGGTTATTACTGAAGGAAGTGTGAATATTGATGGATCCGGAACAGCTGACAGACAACAGGTGTGTGCAGATTTACACAGCCAGGCATGAAACAGGTGGTGGGATTTCCTCAAAATGTCCAGGTCACCATTATAGGATCTGTAATTACTCGGTAACAATCAAAATGTGTGATTGGCAAGTCTGCTGCACTATTTATCAACCATGTTTTACTTGTAATGTTTCTTTTAGCCGTATCTCTCAGTACTTTATATTTATCCAAGCAAAATGTATACAGTGTATATTCTGGTGCCGTTGGGGACTGTCTGTTAAGTTGCTTTTGTATTTGTTTAAAATTGCAGTTTTACTATGCAAATGTTTTTTTACAAGCTGGTCAATGATGTACTACTTCTTTTGGTTACCAGGCAGCTAAATATTAGGCCATATTTGCTCTTGCTGTATCTTTTTATTTTATTTTTTATGATCCTTTGCCAGAGATTGTAACTGAGAAAACTGACTTGTCTAGTTAAGATAAAATATGGACGGCAGTAAAACTTGTTTTTGACCTGGTGCCATTACACAGTGTGACAACTTACACAAAATTTATTCTCTGCATTCCCACAATATTTTGTGAAATTTATTTTTAAAAGGGTGAAGTCTCAGTCGTTATAGCGTCTTTATGTCATCAATAATGGTGCCCACAATCTGGCTGAATCTTAACTACGAATGGACACAATGCACAATGAATTTGAATGTTGTAGGAAATCAAGTCAACTTGTCATAAAAGTACACTTCACACAGTTGGTTCACTTTGAGTATTACCATACATTTTCCAAACAAATGAGATTCAAATTAAAATATGAACATGAAGCATTTCAAATTTCCAAAATAACCTTTATTCTAAATTTTTCATTTTAAATTTTAAGTTTAGTATAAAAAAGTTAAGTGCACCTAAGTTCTTCTGCAAAGAATTCCATCTTTGACATGTCTCAGCAAACTGTAGTGACACTCATCTCCTTTAGTAATCTTAAAAGATAGAATGTGTACCAAAGTCCATCAAATCACTTTAGTACATATATCCATTTTACAAAATATTTTAAAGAGAATCCCTGAACTATAAATGTCCATAATCCTTCAACAAAGAGTGTTCCATTCGCTGGCTGTGGTTGGCATGGCATCTACTGGTAAGCTATAGTTTACAGTACTTCATATTGCTGGGACTAAGCCACCATTATGTTGCTTTACAAACACATCAGGGCTGAGAAGGAAAAAAAGAATTAACATTTGTTTGAATCAATTTGAAGTTTTAATAGCTGTGGCCGTTTTTCCCAGCAAAGCTGTATGAAACACAGCGTGTTTGTGAGAATGAACGCACATTGAGTCGTTAAAAAACAAACTTGATTGACGTGTCAACCATGTCTGGTATGGTTGGGGTGTTGCCCAGAGGAAATGCATCTGATGAACAGGTTGCATACAACCAGGTTTCCAGACAACTGGTCTCTTTGACCTGACCAACGTAACACTGAAATAACATTAAATCCAGGTTGACAACAACAGCATTTGTTTTCTGCTGGCCACAGCTGTTAAAACTCGGTATGGTATGTCGGATACCCAGCGACACCTGACGTTACAAGACACCAAAATGAAAATAACTACAAGTATCAGTTGGTGGTATCCATACTGACATACCTAATGTAACATATCTTATTTAAGTCTGTAAGATAACTTACTAAGTAAAAGGTAAAATAGTTTAATTAGCAGCACAAAAATGTCTTGGAAATTAACAATTGTGGAGACAGTGATGTGCCCTTGTTGCAGAAGTTTGCATACACTCTCAGGCTACTGAACAATATGCCACATCTCAGCGTTACTAAAATGGACCCGGCTTTAGGAGCAATTCATATTTTACAATCCTAAAATGTTCAAAAAATTTCACAGCTTTCTTCAAAAGAAATGAAAACAAGACTTCAAAGAAAGAGTAGCCCCTTGCCTGCAACTTCTCAGATTTGCTTAGCAGTGCATTTCAGATAAAATGAAGTATTTAATCAAACTTGTACATAGCAAAGGTGCAAAAGTATGCAAGAACTTAAAGATGCAATTAATCTACATGAAGTGACCCAACACCACATTAAATTACTATTGCAGCCATGTCAGATTGAAGGTCTAGGTACCAATAACTTCATAACTGCTTATTCAATGATATGTTTGCTTTTAAATTGCGACATTTCAAATTTCAAGTCACAACCAAACAGTGCATGATAGACCCGATCTTTGGTACAACCAGCTCATTGGTTATACTAACAAATTCATTACCCTAACTAATATAAATCACTTACATGTGAAAAAACCCCACACTGAAATATTGAAGAAATAGTCACCTCAACTCTTGAAAATGTTAAATGATGCAATCACAAGGGTGGCATTTTTCTACAGTGAATAAATACTTCAAACCCGTGAGCAGATGATACCAAATTATATGAAAAGACAAGAGTGGAAACTGATAGTTCTTGAAATCTGTACAATAAAACATTTAGTGTATTAACTCTGGGTATCCGACTGTGAAATAAAAACAAACCAAAAAAAAAAACAAGCCATAATGTTACACCAACCACTCCTTTCCGCTCAACTCACTATTTGGATTTACTTTAAATTTCTTTCCTTTAAGTTTACTGAAGTGAATTTGCTTTAAATTAGGGCTATCGCCAGTGCTCTTTGGCACTTGACTATGTTCATCTACCAGTTGCCCAATAAGGTACAGTAAACCACTTTGGATATTGCATGTAATCATTTTTTATTATTTTGCTTAAATCTACTTAGCAATCGATTAAAACATAAAGAATTCATCAGATATTGGGACAGTTCATTGTGCAACAAATTTGTTATGGTATTTTGGATACTGTGCAAAACACGACATGATATTCTAGCTCAGGGCATCCAAGTTGTTTTTTTCAGCTAAAATGTCATTTCTATAATGATCATTAATTATATTGACACAGACTTATTACACAGCTATTCATGTAACTACGCTAATAGTAACAGTTTTTCAGAAAGACAGGTGGAGATGCCCCCCCTTTCCTTTTGAGCTTTAACTGCAACTTCATAACTGCATTCCATTGTAACCATAAAGCAGCTAAAGTATATAATGCGGATTTGATATCTCACCATTTCATTTACCTAGTTTATACATGTACAAGAACATCTAAATGCAAATTGGCATCCATTTGCTTCACTTGAACAAATATAGATATCAGAACCTGAAAGAGGTAAAATCTGGAATGACCAAAGAGGCTGGGCTCAATGAAGAATTATGGAATGAGCTCTATGACTTGGAACAGATTTGCTTTTGTCCTCTCCAGGCAGTGGTATCCATCAATTGTGATATTTAATCTCTTGGTCAGAAGTGGAGTACTGTACCTTTTTCATGAGGGCTCTAAAGTATTACATTCCGTTAGGTGATATCAGTATCGTGGCATGGCCAAGCAGCCTGAAGAGGGAGGCGTATGGGACGGGGGAAGGGGAAGGGCATCATTTGGAATAGGGACACGGTTTAGGCATGAAGGAGGAGTTGAGGAGAATGGTTGCTGTTACCAGATGGTATAACCTCCACTGGAGCCACCCAGGAAGAAGTTATTCTTGCGCTGTGCCATTACAACATTGGCACCCTGCATGGCAGCCAGCTGAGCTGCGTTGGGGGGGTGTCCAGGAGGAGGGGGCTGGAGCACGATTGGAGAAGGGGAGAAATAAGCATCAACATGAATATAACTCTGATCAACTGCCCAAATGTGTTTGAACAAGAACTGACATTCTTTCCTCCAGACATACAAAGGACAATTATTTTGTCAATCTAGGGCAAAGGCAGGATTGAGTGTCATCTTATTGACTTGACTGCAATCAATTTGGCTCCTTGAAATCATTTAACTGAGTGGATACTCACTGGGATGGAGACACTGCTGCTCGCTCCGAAGCGCGCTCCAGCATCAAAGCCTCCCTCCACCATCACCGTTGAACCAGGGGGGTACATGGCTCCCATGGGATAGTAGGCCATGGGGACATTCTGGCCCACCGGCCCGACAGGCATTGCTGCTTGCATGGGCATGAACATCTGAGCACCGGGGTATGGAGAGGACATCTGAGGCACCTGACCGGGCACCTGAGGTGGAAGCACAAATCTGGGCTGGTATATCTGCGGAAACAGAGATGGAAAGAGGAGTTTAGATATGCTTGAATTATGACCGTGGTTGAATAGAATGGGTGAGTACGACTTGTGTCATCACACAACTGGAATGTAGTAGATGTTGAACTTGCCTCAGAATATGCAGGTGGTGCATCTGTGTACGGAGGTGCCTGAGGAGACATTTGCATAGCAGGGGGGTATATAGGTGCAGAGCTCTGTTGAGGGTACACAGCTTGCTGTGGATATGAACCTGCAAAACAACATTTTACATTAAAAGGGATGTCCAGTCATACCATTGTTCATTTCAAAATTAGTCTTGGGGTACCAATGTCAGAAATCCCAGGTTGAGTGAGTGTCTTGGCGTGTCTTTTGTGGTACTGTTTTGTGAAATATATTAATATTATTTTAATGGTCTAAAACAAATGGATTTTAATGGTCATGCATTTTTTTCCTCAGAAATAACAACGCATGTGACAAAGGACAAGGCAAAGATGGCGTGTTTACTGTCAGAATACAGGAAAATGCATGACAGCTTCAGCAGGAAGAGAAACATCTAGCCTCCCAACAATGGACGGCAGTAGTATTTCCACGATCGACTGTACACAACTCTCGCAGTTGTTGACCAGTGATTTAGATAACTAGTATGCGAATTATTGTCTTAGATTCCCATGCTTGGGGCAGGTGAGACGAGAGGAAAAGGTAAAGGCCAAAACAGTCAAATAAACGTCAGCTTTGTTATTGAAGTTTGGAGTGGATGAGTGATGTTAGCTTATGGTAAATATGTTGATTGGCCACTGGCTGGTTTCATATTTTATGGTAATGTAAGGTGAAAGCGATATATCAGGCTTTCGTTATTAATATGATATTCGATAATTAACCAAACCAAAAGAGCTCGTCCAAACTCTACGCGTTTGATATGATATTGCCTAGAAAATATACGCCAGTTTATTGTCATGTACGTAGACGTTAACGTTAAGTCCGCTTTAGCTGGCCACAACGACAGACCTTGATTTAGCCAAAACGTCAGCTTGAATAACTAACAGCTGATTAATTACATATACAATGACTAGAGAAATACCTTTGTTGTTCATTGTTCTGATTTGATCCGTAGGCTGATGAATAAAAGATTAAACGGAGGTCCGGGTATCTTTTCACGGCCTTGTGACAGGTTACAGTTCACTTCCTTGTTTTTCAGCTTGTTGTGGTGGAAGTGGTTACGTCACTCGTTCTCAGTCGATGGTTCTCACGCACTGCGTGTTCTAAGTGCGCGCGCCCCCTACAGGTAGAAATGCCGTGGAGTTCCAGGCGAAAGGAAAGGAAAGACTTCTGTTCAGTTTGAGTCAAAGGCATATCATAATACAGGTATTCTCAATGACATATCTTTCTTTTTCTATTGTTGGAAATCTGCACAACCATAAACATTTGACTTGATTCAGGCCAGGGTCACAAAATAGCCTAGTACCAACAGGTCAGGATGCAGGCTGTCAAATGAAGCGACTACCCAAAACGCACCCGATAACATAATAATATGGATTTTAATGGTCATACAGTTTTTTCCTCCGAAATAACGACAAAATATGCAACAGAGGACAAGACAAAAATGTTGTGTTTACTGTCAGAATACAGGAATTTATGCAGTTATAGGGCTCTATGTTCTAGTTTGCAGATGCATCCTTCGTTTTTTATAGCTCCGTAGTAGGCTATAGCTACCCTTCTCTGCCATATATAGTACATTGAAATGTAATGACTTGTACAGTCATAGTATAGGTCAGTTGTTACCATACAATACTGCACAATGTATTGCCTAAATACGTTAGTATTGTTTTACAGTGATGATACAGAGCAACAACAGCACACAAAACGAAATATGTGAAATTTTGCAGCACAACTGAAATAAAAAAAAAAAATCTAAATTGTATGTATGTAGGGGGCTATGGACATTTTTTTTCAACATGTCTATAATAATCAGATTGCTATGTTTGCAGTTTATTTCCATCACCGAACTCAGCACTAAACATAAACACACACAGGAAATGGGCAACAATATGCAAAGATAATTTAAATATAGGCAAAAATCGTCTTATAAATCAAGTGTAGTATACTGACAATAGATCAGACACCTGTTATCAGTGGGTGTGCATTGCAAATCATTAAGCTACTAGACTACATATTTTCCAGCTCTGTTAAACTTACAACATACATTTTTCTGACCATAAAGTCCAAAGGATATAAGCTGAACTCTGACTTGTCACGCAAGATGCTTTGTACTGTACTTTGTACACTGAATGCTGTCTTTTCCTGGTGGTGGCTGTGGAAAATGTTGCAGAATATCAGCGGATAGCCCACTGCATGCTGGGCTGAAGGTGATCACTCAGATTCATTATGAAGTTGATTGGACTCTTGCACAAATGTACCCCACACTAACTATGCAGAACCATCACTGCAGTTGGTCCTCATGTGTTGCATAACTCTGTACTTATTCACAGAAACAAATTCATGTCAGCTGGTTGAATTCTTTCATATGATCAGTAATAACGAGCATTAAGAAAGCTTTTTGCGTAGTCGCGCAGTTAGCCTGTTATATTTAAGAGGTTATTTAACAGAGTCAATGCTTCATTCCTGGTCCCAGTGAAGCAAGTTTTACAGAGGTGCACTTCCCCTTTAAGAGAGCCATGGCTCCTCTCAAGTCGAGGCAGACATTTTTCAATGCAAGATTTTTTCTTGCATAAATTATGTTCATGACGTAGTGCAAAAGGCCAATTTTGGTGTAATTTTGCCCGACTTTACAGGACAAATAGGATTTTGTGAGACACCTCAAGGATTTTTGATGATCTGAACTGTTGCAGAAAGGGCACCGTCATTAAATATTAAGAGAGATAAGATCCTAACATTGCAACCCTCCTTATCAATGCAAATACCTCTTTTGTGTGCAGTCACAGCGCCTGTCTGGGAGCTGAGATGAATTTTTAATTATGTGTGACTGAAACAAACTGTGACAAGGACCTTTGTAAAAGGGGAGGCTAAGGGAAAATAAGCTGCATCTACACGGTAAGTTGAATATAACAGCCGGGCGCTTTTCTAGCCTGCTATTCGCGCGTAGCAGCGAAATGGCGAGAGGAAATGAGTTTTGGTTAATATGCAATGTTCGTAATTAGCATAATTTATATATTTATGATAAAGAGAGGGAAATACATAATATTCGGTCTCTAGGCACGGGTCGAGATGATTTCTGTCGCCCATACTTGGTGGTAGCAGCTCGTCCCCAAAAGTGGCCGACGCGGCGAGACTTTTATTGGGCAGGATGGGGGTGGGGAGCCCATCAACACCCGCTGAAGTTTTGACAGATCTTCATTTCTAAGGGGGCTTTGCAGCAGGAAAAGCATAACCGTGTGCCTTGTTTGACGTTTGACTCTTAATTTGCAGCGACTTTCATGTCCACGGTCGGCACGTTTTTCATCACGCTTGCATTTCCAAGTGCAACAGAGGAGGCCTGTTTATAGGCCCCTCGGAACAGTCTGGTCCTGGTTTGACGCAAAATAGCCATGGATAGAAAACAAAGTCATCTCCATGTGGTTGTGCTTTATGTGGCAGTGATATGGGCTAACATGGGCTACCATCACAATAGACCCAACATTGTCTCTGAAGTGTACCTCTGAAATGGGTGCAAAGCAGAAGAGCAGGGCTAGGCTCTCCAGGTATCCAGCTGGTTGTTTCATGAGTGTTTGTCCACCCAGAATGCCAGGAGGTTGGTGACGGTGGTGGTGCGCTGAGCCATGAACTCCCAGGATCTCCCTGCCAAAGATGCCCCACTTACTGTCAATGAACAGGTACCGCTTGACCCGCTTGTCAGCGAACACCCTTCTTCTCACTGAACACACACCTCAGTAACTTAGGTTGTCTCCAAGTTCTCTGCTGTCATTTGCTGTTGTCACCCCCCATGTGCCAGCATACCATATCATAACGGAATGATTAACTCCACGCAGCAATTCATTGAGATTGGTACACCTTCCCCGGTTTTTACCATCTATTAATACCTTCTGCTTTATGCCTGTGAGGATTACTGGTCTTTACACTGCCATGCTTAATGATTAATTGTGGTTTTCTCCTCTCTAGCGACATTCTGTGTAGACATAGTCAGCAAACAAAAGCAATGCTCTTCATGGTGACAGGGGAGCTTTCAGAAAGCATTGCTTGAGCTGCTTGTTGGCTGATGCTCTCTTGTCATTGTTTTGGTGTACTCATGCTCTTTCATTTGTTTCTTTTTTTTGTTTTTGTTTTGGGTCATTGTGTCCTAACGTGTGTGCTCGGCTTCTCTGTTCTCCTTAGCCATTCACTGTCTGACTGCAGAAGTCTTTTTTCAGCCATTTAGCTCCTGCACTTTGAAATTCCCTGCCAAAGACAACCAGGTATGCATCCTATCTCTTCCTGCATTGTCTCTCTGCACCTTGTCCTCCAGCCAAGGTTGTCTTGCTGCCTCTCCTCTAGGTCTTTCATTATTGCATACCATGAATCATCTATTACTTTAAAAGCAGATGTACTGTGTGTGGGCAATGGGGTGACAGATAGATGCTCGGTGGGAAGTGATAAAGTCCAGAAATAATCAGGCTACTCTTTGTGACCCTTCAGGTAGTAAATCAAATGAGATGTTGACCACAACGAAAGCCTGTATTCACCGTAGTTGTTCCGCAAACTAATAACACAATCATAACCGAGAGATATTGTTCTCCATCAGTCATACATTCATGATAATATCTCAGTCTTTGAACAATAGCTTCCAAGGAGAATAGAGGAGACAGCTCACTGTGCATTCGACTTGGTCTTGACTTTTTCCTCCCGACCACCACGCAGGTCATTGTGATGTCTGGCCATGAGACTATCCGCGTGCTAGAGGTCGAGGTCGATGCATGTCTTCCATCCTCAGTACATGATGGAAAGGCTGAGGAGGCAGGGAGTCTGGCCCCGGAGCAGCCGGAGGCCAGCAGCACGCAGGACAGCCCCACTGTACCCCATAGCACTGGGGGAGTAGGTAAATTCCTAACTGACTATCTTGTGCTGATCGGATTTGAAAGTCGAGTACTTATTCATGCATGCATGACACTTTTTATCGCCAAATGTAACATGACAACAGCGACAGACAGTTAAAGTGTCAGTAGTAAGTAACTCTGGGTGTGCTTATCCAGTGCTGGGAGAGCAGCAGGGGGTACCTGTGGAGGCTGCAGCCCCTGCTGTCCAAACTCTGGCTCCTACTGTTCCCATCAGTGTGTCCCTGCCACAGCCCCAGGCCACCATGCCCATCACCGTACAAGGCTGTCCACAGGTATTACTACAAATGCACAGACTCTGTACGCTTTCCATATGCCTCTTCAGTCATCAGGAGGAATATGTTGTTGTCACTGTATTGGTTGTCTCAGTCGTTTCCCTTCGTGGAAGCAGAAGTGCTGCAGAGATGGACAAGTACTGCTAAACAACTGCAGATATGATAACAGCTGTCTGCTTCTGAGAGTCTATTCACTCTGTACCTTTGACCTTGTATCTACTGTGTTAGGGATGTTCCTAACGACTAATTTCCCTGTTGATTAAACGAAAATTAAAATTTAGACTAGTCGACTAGTCTAAAAGTAAGAAAACAATCAGATTAAAACGTTGTCCGAAATGATATTGTGCGTATTTAAGAGCCATTTGAAAGCGTTAATCACATTCTTCAATAACTGTGGCATTTTGCGCCATTTACTATGAACATTGCACATTATACGTTAGCAGTGCTAGCACCAGCAGCCTGCTGTCCTCTCAGGTTAACGTCCACATGCCTGTGCATTGCTCCGGTTGAGTGGTTACATGCCAGTTTGTTCTGACACAGCGTACATACGTACAACCTTATTTTCCTTTTCTAGATCAAAATACTGTCAAACCGCGCTGGTTTTGCAAGATGTCATCTCTGTCCGGTCCCACTTTCCACCTCTCTGGTTTACATCCGGGCGTTAGCGTGGGGGGAAAGGGGCAGCCCTGGCTAGTGGCTGCATAACATCTTAGACGCAACAGTTAACCGGCGTTTTCTGGTGCCGACTAGTGAGGGTAGAAACGTTTAATCGACTAGTTGACTAATCGTGCACATCCCTAGAGTATATTGTCCAGTTTGGAGACTGTGGGTGCTTAGCATAAGACTGCCACCATTTAAAGATTATGTAGCTCAAGATGCCTTTTGATATAATTGATATATTTACAAGCACAAGAGTCATTCTTTCTTTCCTGAGGCTGGAGTGTTAGCACAGAGCAGTTCAGACGTGCAGGTGTCCCTATCTGTTAGGTAATGGGAGGTTACCAGTCTTTGGAAAATAATTAGTGTTTATGTCCAGAAGAAGGAGTTCACCTGTTTTCATAAAGTGTAGGTTTAACAATTGCTGTTGGTTGGAATAATGAAGAAGTAACCTTTAACCAATTCTTTAAAATTCTTTGTATTCCTTTCACAATTGGGGTTTCTTTCAGCTTAAATAAACTGTCGGACTGCCAGCGCTATCGTTTCTAAGTTTTCTTTAACACCTTGAAGGTTGGTTGATTCTGCACATCCCTAAATTGTGACTGAAAGACAGTGGTTTTTATTTTACCCTTATGATCTGTCCCCCACTGTAGGTGCTGACCCAGGAAAGCTTAGCTACTCTGATGACGGGGATGATGGCCCAGACAGGCTCCCTGGGCCAGCCCCTGTTCATCCCTCTCAGCATGGCAGGGTCCATCGGTGGCCAGGGGGGCCTGGCTGTGCTTACCATCCCCACCACTAACGTAGCTACTCTCCCTGGGCTGGCAACAGCTAGTCCGGCTGGAAACCTCCTCAAACTGCCCTTAACTGGCCTCCAAGGTAAGTGTGTGTGTGTGTGTGTCAGCGATTATCATGATGGATGTAAACACACAAAATCTGTTCCCTGTGCACTGTAGAAAATGTGAGTTTCTGAAGAATGCCTGTGCTAAATTTCAAAGAAAATATTCCGTTTTTGCAGCCCTGTCTTCAGAAATGCCTTGTGTCAAAAATGATATATCGGCTTTCTGCAAACACAAACTCAAACAAAATTGAAAAACTGATTTTTCAGATAGAGAGTGGAGCAGAGTTTTTACATGCAACTTTTAAGGTTATGAAAGTTGTAAACTTGCTAGTAAATATTTACTTAGGGGGCCTACCACTGTATACCGAACCACATGGAAATCAGGGGACTTTGGCTGAAGCTGTAGCCAGGTCAGAGTGAGACAGAGTGGGGATAAGAGAGCAGGAAACGGTGGGTGGCTGCAGCACTGTGTAGTTCTGGGCTAAATTAAGTTGCTATGAGTTTCTATGGTATAAAAATAAAGCATCACGTATAATATGTGGGGGGGGGATTTGGGGGGAAAATATGTTTTATGCGGAAAAAATGCTGACTAATCGCTCTGAGTTCATTTGGAGGGCTGAAAGGGACCAAGTGTGAAAACACCCTTAGTATCCCATTAGGCAGGTGTGACACTGGCTTGATTTTCATGTAAAAAATGGTCTGCGCTTTAGAGGATGTTTTCCCCCCTCATAAAGTACAACTTGCTGTGCACATCATGTCCTCTCAAAATGTCTGTACCCATTAAAATTGACCTTGAACATTTTGTATAAACATTTTTATGTTTTTTCTCACAATGAATAA
>OMOV01115142.1:0-10704 GCA_900312565.1 Beryx splendens
AGCCTACGCCCCGCCGGAGGGACTGTAGTGCACGCACACGCACACACACACACACACACACACACACACACACACACACACACACACACACACACACACCCACACACACACACACACACACACACACACACACACACACATGGTTGCACAGCATCCACCACTTGTTCTTCTTGCAGCCAAGGTTCCACGTGCACCTGTGTGTGTATGTGCATGTGTGTGTGTGTGTGTGTTGATAGGGATGGAGGGTGGGGGGTGGGGGGTATGAATGTGCTTTCCTGCCTGCCCATAAGTGTGTGTGTGTGCTTGGATGAACAAACTTCTCCGGAGTGCAACCTGAGAGCAATTAATTTTTCCTTTGGAGCAGGAGCTGTGTAATTTTCATTGCTTCACGCATTGTTATTAAGTCGTTCCATGGTGCTGCAAATTCCAACCAACAAAGTGAGCTTACTGCTCCTTTTAAAACTTGCCAGATCGGCTGCCCCTTCATTTCAACCCCCTCAAATCCCAATACGCTCTACTGAAGGTCTAGTTCCTAACACATGGCATCTAAACAGACCATTCAGTGTCACATAACATTATTCAGCGGAGATAACAGATTTTGAGTGTGTGCGACCTCTGACACCACTACATACAGGCAGATTTTACTCTAGACACTGACAACCAATCACAGTCTTGTCTTCATGTTTCACATGCACAGAGTTGACCTTAAATATATGATAAGCTGTGAAAAAAAACCCTCTAAACTCTCCAGGAGTTACACAATTGCTTGTGATTTGATAAGCCAAAGTTGGTATCATAACTTCTTTTTAAAGTAACCATAAACATAAACTTTTTTCAAAATAAAAAAGGAGAAGTTTTCCCCTCTTTTGCTGCTGTGGTGTGCGGTGTATGGAACGCTATCCATTCTCTGCTTGGCCCTGGGAGCCCCCTCTGGCCTGAGCTCACTACATAGCACTCAGATCAAAGAGTTAATTAAAGAGCCTAGGAAGTATGGGGGAAATTGGCCTCTATAGTTTATATGTCTGTCACCCGCCAGCACACATGCAGACTGGAAAACTAGGCCTCTTAATTGATCAGGAGTAATTAGTCTGTTTCCTACAGCGGGTAGAGAGTTTCAGGGTCCTGACAAATTTGACTATCTTGACGAAGTTCAGCCCTCTAAGGAGCCAAAAGTATGAGAAGATGTTTGGATGGATTTGCCCAGAAAATGGATTCAATTTAACACAACTATTATTCATTCCCGTAAGCGTTATCAAAAACCACAGCAGTTTGGTTTCTGTAAGTTTGGCCGCTTGAGAGTGAGAATAAGACAGAAAATACCACAGAACCAGTCGTGTGCTTGCAGTCAAAAGTCCCCTGATATGATTTCAGAAAACGGAAGACAGCAGTTGTGCCCTTGAAATTTTCTCAAAGTTGTGTTTTATTTTTTAGAGAGGAGCTATAAAAAGAAAAGGTCCACATAGTGCCGTCATTCAGGGCCAATTTACTGCATGGCAGTCTTGAGACTTGCAGAGCCAATTGATTTTTGCATCGCTTTTTTGATCTCTTGCACAGCACCAGATTCTCTGGATTTGTTTTCTCAAATGGGGCAAATAAACACGGTCTATCTGTTTATTTGGAATGGGGAGAGGGTGGGAGAGTTGCAGAATATAAGAGAGTGAAACAGGAAGAAAAGAAAAGGAAGAGAAAAGGAAGGGAGGTGGGTGAGGGTGAGGGTGAAAGCAAGAAAGCAGGAGAGGAGGGTGGGGGTAAAAGGAGTGGGAGTAACTCTACTATTAGAGCCTGTTGTATTGACTCTGACCGTGGCCTGAAAGCCAACTCAAAGCGCTCCCATTCACACTGAAAGTGGCTTTATGTGGGCTGACAGTAGCACTGGGCTGTATGACAGAGCCTGGTGTCACACAGGCACAGCTTCCTCCACACTGTTGCCTGCTCTCTCACTCTATAATGTTGATGCTTTTTACATGTGCAAATTTCATTGTTTGTTTTTCATATGTGCATTTGTATAGGCCTACTGTGTGTACGCGTGTGTGTCTGTGTGTGCACATGAATGAGGCTGTATGTAGTATCATCAGCTTATAAATGTATGCAATTGTACCTGAGCTAGCTTGCTTTTATGCACTTGTGATGGATTGTTTGTGCATGTGAAAGTGGAAGGGGATCACGTGTAACCATGTAGGTGTGTGAATGAACAAGCAGCAGCCCTGTTGCTAGGTGAAATTTGAACCACAGCGTTGTCAATGCTTTTCTGTGGTCTATACTGCCCCCAAGGGGATGGAGATAGAATTGTAAATATTGTTCATACTGTGTTAATGTTTAACTCAAGTCTGTGAGCCAGACCATTTCAGTCAAGTCCTTTTACAAGAGTGGTGGGCCAAGTCAAGTTTGAGTCAAGCCCAAAGGGCAAAGAGGGGTTGATATCAAGCCATGGCTAAGTAGTAGACCAATAGGCCTACCAAAATAGTGGGCAGGTTTCTTAAAATTGTTATATAACTGACATATTATTTATTTTTTCTACAGAAATAAGAATGAAGTTGTGGATGGGTCCATCTTCACCCACATGTTCTTAAAGTGTAATGCATTGGACTGGTTACAATATACAATTTGATGCAAAAGTATCCAAGACAAAATCAAGAGCAAGATAAATTTAGTCCAAGTCTGAGGCAAAACCCACCCTGACCAAATTCAAAAGCCACAGTCCTAGTTACCAATAGATTCTTATTTCTCAACGTTTCTTCAGAAACACCATAGCATTGTGAAACAGGGGTGCTTAGTTAGCACCCTCTTGTGGTTGATGATACATTATCTGAGAACCTGGAACTTGTCAAATGATGTGACGTTTTTCCTGTTTGAAACTGGTGTGATGCATAGCAGCACCAGGTCAGTACAGTTGTCAGTTTGTCATTTTACCTCAACAGGGAATTCGGAGTGTTAAAGATATGTGATACACCAAATAACACAAAAATAACAGCTCAGTTTCTCTCTGTAATGGTTTAAATGTCAGAAATGAAGTTCAAAGCCCTCTCTCTTACCGACTCCATTTTCCCTCTTAAGGGGAGTAAGAAGTTCTCAAGTTCTGGTTATTTGCTAAAAGTTAGCATGACTATTAAGTCAGAGGTTTCACTCTCCCCACATACAGTAGAGACCAAATGTTTTGGATGGGTGTCCCTGGTACAAAACCCTGGACTCAAACCCAGGACATCATGACTACATGGTATGTGTCAGAGACCACTGAGCCACCAGGACATCCAACTTCTTTTGATCTTTTGTTTTAGAATTGTTCTTAAGTCATTAGATATTATGTCAAACGTGTCATGGAGGACATAAGAATGGACAAGGCCTCCTATATCATATATATACTGTATATCATATATATCATAAGATTAACCTGTTTTATATAATTGCCTTTTGTTATTCTTTTACTTTATTACAGAGAGACAGGCAACTGTTGTTGTACCAAGTGTTTTCACACCTCCTTTCCTCTCCTCCCTCACTACCACTCCTCTGCTACAGGAAGTAACTTGGAGGAGATGAGGGGAGGAATGGAGTGGAGGAGAGAAGAGAAGAGAGCAAGGGAAAGTGGAGGCCATTTGGGACAATTTATCTGCTAATATCAATGACTGTAATGATAACTGTAAGTTATGTCAACTGTGACTCACATTATGAGCTGGTGATTGCCATGGTTTTTCAAGTTTTGCCAACGATGTCATATTGTGAGGTCACATACTGTTAACAGATGAATCATTTTTTTCTGTGTGGTCCAGATTGAAAAAAAGGGAGGAAATATGGAATGGATTTAAAGGATAATATCAGCGTAATTTTATTATTTCCTGTCACCATTAATGCCTATTCAGTTAGAAAAACATGGATTACAATAGTCAAAGCAGCAGTAGGTTATGTTTCTGCAAGCTGTCTGAAAACAGTGGGAGCCTGACTGGGAAGGAAGGCACACCTGCAGCAGAACACATAGTAGCTTCTGACTGTGGAAAATACATTGGTGGGTTTAGACCTTCACAGGCATTAATGGTGATAGGGGAGGAAATTACACTGGTATTATCCAAGCCCAATAAGCCCAATGTAAAATACTGTTCCTCATGCAACAGCTTGTTATTTGCTAAACATTTTGGCAATGTTAGCTAGCTAGTTAGCATAGCAGGGTAGCAACTGTAAGTGCAACTTTACATTTCAAATTTCTGTGCTTAACCATTTACCACACAGGTGTTTAAGTTTAAGGTCATGCAATGCTGAAGATCAAACTTAAGGGTATACTGAGGATTCCAAACATGTTAAAAGAATAAAAGCCTATTGGCGTTTATCTCTGGGAACCGCATGTATTGTCCCTATTTCTGAAGGGCAGAACTCTCTAGTTTGAGACCAAATGCCTCCATTAAAACGCAAGGGTTTTACTGCAACCTGGAGTCTGTAGGCTTTGGCTATTGTAAATAGCACCCACTCACAGGCTAACAGCCTGCAAGGCTTGAGTGTGGCTGGCTTGGGGCCCCACAGGGGCCCAAAACGACCATGTTGAAACCTGGAGCTGGGGCTCCACCCAGTGGTGAAAATGGGGATGGTTTTATGTGTTGTAAGGAGTTTTGTTTTTTCAACAGTTTTTTTTTTTTTTTAATTTTGGGCATTTCATGGCAGACGCCTTTATTGAAAACTTCAGGATGGTGTCGTACAAACTGTGAGTGGGGAACACTGTTTGTGCATTTGAACACATGTCTCTCTCTCCAGGGGACTTGAATTATCTGCAGGGTTGTGGGAGGGGAGACTGTGGCTGGGTGGCATAGGAACTGGTGCCCTGGCCCAAGCGAACATGCGGAGGGGTGCCCTTGGGGTTAGGGCTGCCCTTGGGGTTAGGGCTGCCCCCTAAACCAAGAGTCTCACCCTCCTCTACTTATCGTCGCACCATTGCGGCATGAGGGTCAGTGTGGGCCATAGAGAACCTGGCCTGGCTCAACAGAGGTGCCAGCAATGTACTTTTTGCATTGTTGCGCAGACCAGAGAGGTTGAGCCAGAGACAGACAGCGACGGGGGAGCGACCATTTGGACAGACTGATGGGAGTTGTGCAGAACCAGGTCATTGACGGTGATGATCTCCTGTCACTACAGGGAGGGGTTACCCTTATCCAGCTGTTTCCACAACTCCTCATTGAGCTCATCCTGGTAGACAGAGAGGAGATGTTGAGGGCCCAAACAGAGATGGCTGAGGCCCTGTAGGAAACCTGGGGGATGGAGGCCACGAAACAGTCCATCTTATTGGGGAGGGTGGGCGGCCATGTCTTTGGCTGCCAGGACGAAGTGGGAAGTCCTGGGGGCTCAGATGCGGCTGACGGAGGTACTTGTTTCACAGATTCAAATACTGTACGTCATCCATTGATTGTCTCTGGCTAGATTTCAGGTAGCTTGCAGCTTGCTGTCAAAGTATGTGTTATGAATATGACTCATTGAAAACATCATGCTTTTGTGGCAGATAAGAATTTAAAAACTATTTTACCATTAATTTTTCAGGAAATATAATTTCATTCCTTTCAGAGTTGTGATTGTATTCTTTGTATTCCATTTTCATAACACATACTTTCATTGTTATTTGGGATATGTTGCTAAGGTTATAACTGAAGAATATGCAGTCACAGTGTAAACAGTGCAAATAGGTAATGCAATTTCTTCTCTGGGGTGATTGTGCGTTGATCGACTGGTAATGCCTCAGAGCTACCGTAGGGGAACACGCGCGCGCTGACGAGTAGAGGCGAGAGCGGTGTGTCGGCTTCCTCGTTTCTCTCCCCTCACTGTGTCCCCTGTTTTAAGGTAATTACCGTACACAAAGCACTATAAAAACTTAGCGACTCATGTCATTGATAAGTGTTACTTTGTCATTGCTGTTCATTGTGAGAGAAAGAGGTGAATTTTGTACTTTTATTTTGTTAGTGTTTCTGGCTAACTCCGTCACGTTAAGTTAAGCTAGCTACTGTTGTCTCGCTATGGCGGTCGGCTTTTATTCCGCCATTGTTTGCATTAAGAGAGTACTGAGAGGCTTCCTGTAAGGTTTTTAAAAGCATTATTTCATCACTGTAAGAAGTTAGTTCACGTATCAGCTAAAATACATAAGTTTAAAAGGTGGATGTATTTCACTTAAGTTACAGTCAGACATGTTGTACACTGGTTAAAACTATAATTTACATCGTTTAGAAAAACCTATAACTTAACTGTGGAGACTGGTCCTGAGACTGAGTGTATTCATACGGGAAAATGTGTGAATTTGGTTGTAACTTACCGTATGTAATTCACTTAATACAGACGAGTGACGGCGAGAGCGGTGTGTCGGCTTCTTCATGATCTCCCCTCACTATTTCTCCTGTTTTAAGGCACTACACTTTCAGCTTTAACGATGCTTCAGATTTTACTCTGATTTAATTACAAATAAGACAAGTTTGCTGTATATTTTTGAATGCTGGAATTATGAAAAAGTGGTTGACAGAGACATTTGTGCTAACTTCACTTACAATGTGTCTTTTGGAGTGTATTGTTTGATCGTTGTTTACTGGTCACCCAGTAAGTGTGATATCATATACGTCAAGTTCTTTGCTTTAGGAGGAATGCTGCTCATTTTCAATAGCAAAATATCCTACCGTTTGGGAAGTACTCTGGTAATAGGCAAAACGTTTGAATCAGTTCCAGAGCTGTAATACTAATTACCAGGCCTAGCTGGCTTCAGGTCACATGAGCAGCTTACGTACCTGGGATGCCAATTTGGCATGCCCCCGTTTCACTACAGTGCAATCTCAATGGGAGTTAGGATCTGATGGCGATTTGGAAGAAAACTAAGCTTATTATCCAAATGAGCCAAATTGCTCTAAAGTGCTGTTTTCGGTTAAGACTGGAAAAGCAATTGTGTTTAACAAAGATCCACCAATATTCTCTGTTTTTGCAAGTATTTCACTTGTATGCTGTATTTGCAGACGGACAGCTGTATGCATACCCCTCTAGCTGTCAAGAAGGCAACATTTATTTATTTATTTATTTTTACTCCTTCTCCCACACTTTATTCATGTAGATTGTTCAGTTTTGGTTGGATTTAGATATTTTTCCAATTTACCCAGAGTCAGACAAATGTCTTTGTCTCTGCATGCAGTTTGAAGGAATGAAGGAAGTTTGACTTGTCTGCTGCTTTTGATACAGTTGACCACCAGATCCTTCTCTCCATCCTATCTGAACTGGGAATCACTCGATCTGCACACTCCTGGTTTGCATCCTATCTCTCTAACCGCTCATACCAGGTCTCACGGAGGGGATCTCTGTCCAGACCCTGCACACTTGGCACCGGTGTCCCTCAGGGCTCAGTCCTAGCGCCCATGCTATTCTCTCTGTATACTAAATCCCTCGGCCATGTGATCTGCTCTCATGACTTCTATCGCTGTTATGCTGACGACACTCAACTCTACCTATCTAGAGGTAGACACACCTTGGGATTGACATGTCATGACCAAAAGAACTGATCTAATTCCCCCAAACAAATACCATAACATATACACTTATACAATACATACGCACACCCACATACATCCACACAAATAATGTAATACATAATACACACTCATGCTTACATACACCCACACCCACACACATACACAAATGTAGTTGCATGAAATCAGAATATGTACAGAGGTAGGTGAATAGGCCAAAACAAATAGCCTAAACAAAAGAAAAATAAAATAGATAAATAATAGCATCAATAGTTATAATGGTTGTAATAATCATAAAAAGTATACAATTAAATAAATAATTCTTCTCATCCTCCTTCCTTTAATAAAAACCCAACAAATGCTACTTATTCCTATTAAAAGGCTTAGCTGATGAAGACTGATGCACAGTTGGTTTCACTACTGTTGACAAAAGTCTTAATAAATGACAATGTAATGTAACACATGGGATGACTGCTATTGTAGCAGGTATAAAGAGAGAATGAAATGAATTTCACCGAAAATCACTTTAATTTTTATGTAATTATTTTGTAGTAAGTATGTATTTTTTCAAATTAATTTTGTTATATCAAAGTTGCTGAATAGTTTTGAGAAGCTTTTTTTGTTTTATTTATTTTTAATGTATGATCTCTGACCCGTTTGATGATGTCACTACCTGTGTAATTCGCGCTGACCCTCCTCCAGGGTTGCCAGGTCTGTGGTTTTCCCGCGGAATTGGGCTATTTTTGAAGTGTGGCCGCGGGTTGAATTTTTTGTCTGCTGGTTGGTTAGACCTATTTTGCATGCAAATTACCATTACCAAATTGCCAATCTACAGTATAGACAGTTATGGAATAACGGGATTCCTGAGACTACAAAAAGGTTGAGAACCACTGGTCTACACCACAGAGCTGTATTTTATTTGTGATAATATACTGTATCTAATTATACAAGGCCATTTTAGGACCTAGGTGAAATAACTGTTTAAGGAAAACTGCTTTTAATTCTGGCACACTAAACGTTTATGGTGTTACTTTGTAGATATTACATTTGGCAATGATAGCAATGCTGTTGGACTTTAAAAGCAGTGTAGCCTATATTTGGCAGACGCATATTTTGAGTTCTGGTATTGGGCTGGTTTTATTGGCCATTGTGCTGGTTTTGTCGCACAGACCTGGCAACCCTGCTCTCCCCAGTCTGATGGGAGCTTTGATGAGAGAGATGAGCTTGCCTAACTGTTCTTGCTAACAAAGGGTTATAAATGTTCAAAAATTTCGTAGTCCAGACTGTAGTATGATAACATAACTGTCCACATACCATTGTTCTAATTTCTTTATACATAAGTGAGCATGTTGTCGTGTGCAGCACTTTATTGTTGTCACAAACTATCTTAATTAGGGCGGGTCTGTGTGGTTTCTCCCCTCCATGTTTCTCTTGTTAGGTGTACATGAAACCCGAACCTTACAAGCAGGCGCGTTTTTACATTAGGGTCAGGTGGGGCAGTGTCCCACCAAAGATGGCGCTGTGGTGAAAGATGCTCGTTACATCTGAACGTTGTGGCAAAATTTAACTTATTTTATATTTAATACAAAGTAGTGATTGAATGGTGAAATTGGTGTGTATAAATAAACTTGAATCACAATCCTTATGGTGCGGTTTTGGAGTAATTTTGTGTGTGTGTGTGTGCGCGCGCTGCGGACTGCACTTCCTGTCCTATCTCTGCTGTGGGGCAGCGGAGCAGGGAAAACCTCCCGAAAATTATATTAAGTGGAGGGGCAGAAATGTTTCTGGGGCAGAAAATAGGGACAGAAATGTTTCTGCCCTCACGAGTTCTGCCTATCAACAGGTGGCGAATAAATATTAAAGCTAATGGACGCAAGAGAGTGAGTGAACCTGTGAACCTGCACGTCTTGCTAGCTAGCGGGACGGCTAACGCTAACAGGCTAACGTTAACCATGAGCCGAATGAACTTGAAAGCCCTGCTATGCTAGCTAGCTGTTGGAAATGAATTCACCCATGGACTGCTGGATTGTAACGGAGAAGTTTAGAGAAGTTTGCACACATGAAGGATCGCGACGCCACCTTCCTCTTCAACAGGTGAACTTCACCGGTGAGTTTATTATGAGACTCTTCAGCTAACTTATTGATGCAGTGTTGGTTATGTTTTGGCAGTGCGCCGATCACTGCATGAAATTTGCTTTGAGTTTTTGTTGTCAACACGCTGACATTGGTTTCGGGCTTGAGTAGGATTTGATGTTGAGAGATGTGTAACCCTGGTGGTCCTGCTGTTGGTTAGCCCTGTTGGACTAGCGTCATAGCGGTCCATTAAAAACCGTGTGGATACACATTTGCTGCAGTTTGACTTCATGTGGGCAAGAACACAGAATAAAGATGATGACCTTTGGGAGACACAATTAATCTTCTCTTTTACAAAACATTTAAGAATTATTTGCTCATCTAGATGGGGACACCCAAATAAGCTCTCAGTTTGCTTTTAAACCAGGGGGTTCAGGTCTTAGATCATAACTCCCATTGACATTGTATTGTGCTCATGTGACCTGGCCCAGCTGGGCCAGGCAATTCCGGCTCTGGAACCAATTTGAAATTTTTGCTTATAATCACCGTAGTCCTCCTGAAGGGTAGACAAATAGATATTTTACTACCGAAAGTTCACGGCATTCCCCTTTAGATGGATTTGAATGACTGTAAGAGGCAAAGTGAGCCAGCCTACAGTGCTTTATTGTTCAGCACATGCAGGCTGCATCCCTGCACAGATGTATGGGACAACTTCATTTTGCTGCATGCAAAACATGTATTTCAATGGATGAATGTGAACTGTGAATCATCCTTAAGGAAAAGTTCACGTCGTGTGTGTGTGTGTGTGTGTGTGTGTGTGTGTGTAATCTGTTTGATGACCCATGATGTAGGTGTGGTGTTTACAGTGTGGTGCTCTTGTGCAAGTGTCGCGGGAAGTATAGGTGTCGGTGTGTGTAGGGGGAATCCCCAACACTGACTTTCAGGCAAATAAGCTCTTTGGCCAGTTAACAGTTATGCAATGAGAAAATCGATAGCCTAGTTGTTTCACCTCTGTGTGTCCAATATGTTGTGCATAGCCGTACTTTTGAGATGATGCGGAGCTAGCTTGTATCATCCTTTAATTTAACTAAGTAAACCCCGAGCTGAATCAGCCTGATAACACTCTTGGAGCACCAAGGTAATTTGATTTGAGAAAATTTATTTGCCA